>SGPL01000380.1:0-20797 GCA_004802705.1 Bondarzewia mesenterica | reverse complement strand
TNNCNAGNTTCACAAGCNCANGNNNACTTNNCNTGANGNANTCANGCTNTNGTTGCTTTTCCACCTTNTTCNACTACTTCCNCTNAGTCCAAGCCNGTGTGCTACTCACAAATACTTACTTCCAGTTACAACTTCTGCCAGCCGGGAAACCAATGAGTCACTNACCATCAGTTCGGGCTAGANTGAATCCNAATTTTCAACTCGTTTTCCATTTTCTCTGCAGGACAAGTTCANGCNGATCACCCGGAAAGGTTCCAGGATGCAGAATCCACAATCGCTCAGATACTGTATATGAANTCCTTCACATTCAGTGTAGGCCTGGCTGGTGCANGGCCAATGGGCGCTGGTCACCATTCCTATCACGAACGCGTGAGAACCGTACAGATTTGGTCTTNACTTGGATTGAAATTAGATCTCGGAACTGAGCTGGAAACGTGTAGGTGNCTCTTATACCCCCTCCCAATCGTGTGCAANCGTGNGCATCGAGCCTGATCAGAGCTCANCCTCGCACCNCTACGTCCTCGCGCACCATTCCCAATAAAATCCAACCAAATACTCTCAGANTTCGTATCGTTGATCCCCGATACCCTCGCCTGCGCATACAGTACAAACCCTCACACTAAGTCAAGGCAATAAACTCGAAACTTTGAAGTNGAAGCGCCTCCAAAAGAGATCTTGGTACTTTAGTCTGAGATCACATTTGAGGATCAAGTACGTGAGATAGTTTTCTTGCNGCTTTTTTGTTCACGAAGACGAGTCACTCACTTGATCACTATGCAGATACCATCTCTGATGGAAACTCTGGATGGTTCCCCACTTCAACATGATGAGGTGCGTACTATTATGGNCNTGCNATGCTTCAATAATCATACTCTCTTCCTCGCGCAGGATGAGGGTGCCGCAATTGAAAGAGATNTAAGATCGTCCGAGTTGCACGATCGCGCCATGTCNATATTCTTGGCCTGCAAGCAGGCGGCGCNGTTTTCAGAGCTCAACAGCGTCATCGATATCCTTCGCAGAGTTCTCGACATGCGACCCACGCCTCACCCCTTGCGATCGGATACACTCAAGCACCTCGCAAAGGCCTGCCTCACCATGTTCTATCAGACTGGTCANGCNGACGATCTAAATGAGACCATTCTATTNTACACAGAAGCACTTAGACCTGGATGGAGAAGACCTAGCGAGAACAAGGTATGTGCTCGCAGATGCAGGCGCCTGAGNATGGTTTGTTCANGCATGTACAGAGAGGACAACTGCCCTCNCAGAACGATGTGGTACAAAGCGACAAAGAATTATCTCGGATGACTGCATCNGCCCTCACTACTCTCACCAAATTCCACGAGGCGCTTGACCTTCGAAGTCTTGATACAGCCATCTCTCTGTACCNCCAAGCTTTGCATTTGCGCNATCCAACTCATTCGAAAAGGGCTATGTCTCTTGTGAGTCTCAGCGATGCACTTCTTGCGCGATTCTATTCCGCACGTCTACTTCAAAACTTGGACGAGGCAATCACCCACTATCATCAAGCTCTAGATCTCCTAGATGAAGGGGATTACGCACGATCGTCCACCCTCATATCCACATCTGCCGCCCTGGTCACCAAATTCGGCCAGACTGGTGAAATCCNGGAGCTGAAGACTGCTATGGAATTGTTATACGCTGCCTTTGCGGCGAGGAAAAGGCATGATGATCAAGCTGTCCGAATTCACGATTCTGCTACNGCTCTCATCACAAAGTTCGACGACTCGGGCCAGGTCGCAGACCTCGACATGGCCATTCGACTTCTCAGGGAAGCTCTCGGTTTNCGACCTGTCCCTCATCATAATCGATCAATCTCACTCAATGACCTGTCATGTGCCCTNCTCAAGCGATATAANCGGGAGGGCAAGCACGACGACCTCTATGAGGCAGTGTCGCTTCCTCAGGAAGCTCTTGGGTTGCTGCCTGCCGGACACCGTCATCGATGGACCTCACTCAACAACCTCGCCAATGCGCTGAGCGCTAGATCGAGTGAGAGGAACAAGCCCAGTGAATTGGATGAAGCGATTCAATGCTATCGAGAGTCGCTTGTCTTGCTAACTGATCTGTCCCNTCGATGCATCTCGCTTGGAAACCTCGCAATTGCTCTTGANAAACGATTCCAACAGAATGGACAAATTACCGACTTGGATGAGGCGATCTCGCTTTATCGAGAAGTTCTCGAGTCGATACCTAGATCTGATCCCGATCGTTGGGATTCACTCAATGATCTAGCGAATGCTCTTTTAACCCGATGTAAGGAATACAACCAGCTTGCTGATTTGGACGAGGCAATTGCANTTCATCGAGAAGCTCTCNGANTACTTCCTCCATCGCATCCTGACATAACGACATCGTACAACAACCTTGCGAGCGCCCTTGACACAAGATTCGAGCAGACAGGTCGGCTTCTTGACATTGATGAGGCAATCTCCTTCGAACGTGAGGCACTNAAGCTGCTTCCCGTANCCCATCCTGATCGACCGATGTTACTCGACAACCTCGCGGGTTCTCTTCACCGACGATTTGGTCAGACAGGTCAGCTTGTTGACCTNGGTGAGGCAATTGCGCTTCATCGAGAAGCTCTNGATCTGCGACCTGTGTCTGACCCCAAACGNTTTCATCGCACTCGTCGCCCTTGCGGCTTGCCTTCATACGCATTTCAAGCAGACCGGCAGCCTTGTCGATCTAGATGATGCCCTCTCTCTTAACCGAGAAGCAGTCGAATTACTGTCGATGCGTCGCCAAGATTCACGGGCCTCAGTTGATTACATNGCGAAGCCCTTTCAGCACAGGGATAGNCCCGAGGCGTCGGTCCCACTTCATGGAGAGATACTTGAACGTCTTCCCGCTTTCCATCGGTCTGTATCGCTCTCCAGCCTAGCGAACACNCTCAATGCGCAGTTTGATCGGACGGGTGAGCTTGCTTACTTGGATGAGGCTATGATGCTTGAACGGGAAGCTCTTGGACTGGAAGCTGTTACCTATTCCGACCGGTGGAAATCTCTAAACAATCTCGCTCGCACCTTACATGCACGATTCAACCATGCAAATCAGCTTTCCGACTTGGATGAAGCAGTCTCGCTCTTTCGGAAAGCACTCGACCTTTTTACCCATGGCCCATCCTGGACGGCCGACCACGCTCAATAATCTTGCCTCTGCACTTGGCACCCGATTCGACCGCACGGCTGACAAGACTGACTTGGACGAGGCAGTGGATGCTCATCGATCTGTACTCAATTCGGTCCCTGCGGGCCATCCGGATCGATCTGCGTCACTGAACAATCTTGCGGTTACTCTTCAGGCCCGATTTACCAAGACTGCTCAGCTAGATGATTTAGACCAGGCCATTTCACTCCACCGGAGCGCAGTCATGCTGCGTCCTGCACCACATCCTGTTCGATATGCTTCCCTCAATAACCTTGCGAACGCTCTTGAGACCCGCTTTTGCCGTGGGGGTCAAGTAGTCGATCTTGAAGAGGCTATCCAAATATGCCGTGAAGCCCTTCAATTTCTGCCGCCAGATCATCGCGATTTCTGCACTATCTCAAGCAACCTTGGGAACAAACTCATGGAATTCTTTGCTCGTACCCAACAGCCAGGTTTCTTGGGAGAAGCCATGACTGCTTTCCGTGCTGCTGTATCCTGTAAAACTGCTCCAGTGTCGGCGCGTTTCGACGCTGCACGACGCTGGGCCAAACATGCAGATTCCAAACATGACTCTGCTTTGGAAGCATACCAAGTCGCAATCGGACTTCTTCCTCGCATCGCCATGCTGGGCTTGGATGTACAGTCACGCCAGCAGGCATTAACTTCACAAGATGACGGCTTGGCGCGTGATGCTGCGGCTTGTGCGATTCAATCTGGCCAGCTCAGCAAGGCAGTTGAACTTCTCGAAGAGGGTCGGGCGATATTCTGGTCGCAGGCGCTGCAGCTTCGCACGCCGTTGGATTCACTACGAGATGTGAAGCCGGCGCTTGCATTAAGATTGGAGACTATCTCGCGTGCTCTGGAACAGGGCTCACATCGTGACATTTCTAGGGGCCTTTCGCATAGCTCACCAGAGATGATGACGATGGAGCAGGAGGCAGTCTATTATCGTCGCCTTGATAACGACTGGCTGGCAACAGTTGAGGAAGTCCGAGTCTTGGATGGATTTCACGATTTTCTACGTCCGAAGTCGCTGGTCGCATTGCAGAAGGCTGCTTCGCGTGGTCCGGTCGTCATGATTAATGCCAGCAAGTCTCGATGTGACATATTGATCTTGACTTCGTGTGATGTCAAGCATATCCCGATCCTAGAGTTGACATTAACGGATGTCAAAGATCTTGTTCACTCTTTGCGAAGTGCCATATCTTCTCCATCTCTTCCTCGTGACCTACATGAATCTCTCAATGTTGTTGAAAAACTGCGAGATACCTATGAGAGTCACCTCTCATATGCACCAGACCAGACTCGACATGTCCGAGTCAAGCGAGATCGGTATGAGCGGCGTGTAGGGCCTGATGACATCTTTCGGAACGTCTTGGCGATAATATGGACAGTCATGGTTGCGCCCGTCGTTCGCTGTTTGAACCTTATGAAGGTAAACAAGCTATCGCCTTAAACATTATTTTCACGCTAACATTTATTCATATCGTAGGGGCCCGTTGAGTCACGTCCACGGCTATGGTGGTATCCAACAGGGCCTTTTGCCTTTTTGCCAATCCATGCAGCCGGCCTATATGATCATACCGAGGACGAAAAGAGCGCATCTGACTACATGATTTCCTCATACTCACACTCGCTAAATTCACTCCTCGCTCGCCAGCCTCAGACAACGGATGTTTTCAAAATGTTGGTGGCCATATATTCTCCACCTGGCCGCTTATCCTTGCCATACACCAGTGATGAACTGCGTAGGATTGAGAGGCATGTGCCAAGTGAATCCCTGGTCAAACTTGGCATTCCAGGCGCACCGTCATCTGTCGAAAGCGTAGTGTCAGAGATCGCAGCTGCATCTATAGTTCATTTTGCATGTCATGGACAGCAGAATCCATACAACCCGCTTGACAGTGCGCTCCTTCTCGAGGATGGTTATCTGAAGGTTTCACGGATCATGAAGCAGTCGATCCCACATGCCTCTCTAGCTTTTTTTGAGTGCATGCCAGACGGCAACGGGGGACGAGAAGCTTCCCGACGAAGCCATCCATCTTGCTGCGACGCTTTTGTTCTCTGGATTTCGTGGGGCGGTCGCGACAATGTGGTAATTATGTTCCTTCTATTGATATATTACGCTTTCGGGGTTCTCAACCTTCCGCGTCGACCAGGTCAATCCACGATATCGATGGACCGAAGATTGTTGACAGCTTTTACAAGTATCTGTTCCAAGATCAAGCTGCGGCTCCCACCCGTTCTCCCGACACTGCTCGAGCAGCTCAGGCCCTTCACCTCGCTGTCGCCAAGCTTCGCGCCGAGAATTGTTCCTTCAAACGCTGGGTGCCTTTCATTCATTTCGGATTGTGAACTTTTGTGAATTCTTCACAGGCCATTCCAACTCTCTACCTCTGTACATTACTGTCTAGTATGGGCTTGCTTCCGTCGCTCCAATGAACCAAGTTTTCGATGTATCTACCATTGCATGTGCGAGTACAATAGGTGTATGTTTGTCGTGTCATCGTCCTAGGCTATTTGAAGCACCAATGATGACGTAAGCGTTACTATCTCACCTTCGGAAACGACCACAAGCATCTACACAGTACACTTGCGCTGGAGTGATTTTCGCGACGGTGACTCCGACTCTAAGCTCACTATTCAGTGCAAGTTTGGACCCTTATTTTGAACCTGGTCGATTGTATGCTATCTCCTATGCTGCACTGAGATGTCATCCAATCTACCACTGTCCTCCATCCTAGAAACTTGCGTGATCTCATCCCTGAGGTTCCGGAATTTTGCTCGTTGGCAGGTGGTTGTGAGATACTGACACGTGTATCTTTAGGCTCATCTTGTTCTTTTCCTGCCGTAGATTCCTTCTTGGGAGCTTATACCATGAAGGACATCCTTCGAGGGTACCCAACGCCGCTGAATACGTGGAGCTCGACACGCTTCCACTGCCTTCAACTGCAACCCCAGAGCGCCAGATAACCTCAAAACGTCCCTTTCACTCCGTCGTCTCCAAATCTTTATTCTCCCTCTGCTTCTCGGAATGTTGTGTGCTATTCATAATGCTTATGTGCCAAGGGTTGAACGTGTTTCATGCTCGGTGAGTCTGTGAGGTTATGCCTTGATACAATCTTGACGAATGGTCAGAACGCGCTTATTGAACTGGCGAATATCCCTTTTCGTCATCTTGATGATTGTCCTCATCCTGATACCACTGTCGCTGAGCCTGGTATTGAGCTTGGCGCTCAGAGCTTCTTCGAGTAAGTGCATCGTCCTTTCGGCATTGAAGCATGCCATCATTTTGCATAAATCTTCATATTTGTGGGTGATTGTCAACCTTGCTGTATTGCTGTCCTTTTCCATCTTAGTTTGTAGACGGTCCATCGTCGACCGCGACTGCCACTATCGGGAATGATTAGCAGCACGGTAGAACAAGAGATGTCCTCTATGAATTATTGGAGCAATGCTTCTATCTTCGTCTTTAGGTTTGAGAAGATTGCAGGCACACAGTCGCGGCGACTGACTGTCGTGATTGTTCTTTATTTTTTCCTCACCAGACCTTGCCTATATCCTTGTGTGCTAATACCCAACCTTTCCAGCTCGAAGCCTTGTTCCCTCAATTCCTAGACTCTTCTTCACGATTGGCTCCCTTTTCATTTATTTTCTGCTCTTGTCATATGTTCCTCTCCCAGCCGCCCTCTCTTCATCCGATATGTCGCCCTTACTCCTGGATAACGCTCTATCGCGCCTCGCCTTGCTGGGAACCGTCATGCTTGGCTTGCTGTCCGGATTCGGTGCTGTCACCACGTCCTGGGGTTACTTCCCATTTGTGTGCGGTCACAGAGGGTTCGCCTGCTATTATGTTTACCTGCATCCAAATTATCTGACTTTTGAGGCGTTGACAGGAAGGTTCCAACAGAAGTAGAAATAAATCTTGCCGAACAAAGTTTAGAAAGGGTTCAGGCCGACTTGAATACGAAGAGAAAAGATATTGAGCTGCTGGAGAGACAAGAAGCCGAAAATGAAGCGGTAGGACATTTTATTTTCCGGCTTGTGCAATTTATTAAATTCCTCGACAGAACAGCAAGCCGTCGTCTTGGCTTTCACGCGTCACACCCAACTTCCGTGGTGATAATGGTGAGCTCCCCGAAGCGTTTTTACGATTGCGGAACGCGCCCTCATGCGAAGAAAAACGAGCCACAGAGCTTTCCAATCTGAGAACCGAATTGTCCTCACTTATTGCGCTGGAGGAGCATATGTCCTCGCAATTATCGTGGCTCCGGCACCAACATGCAGAAGCCGCATTCGAGCGCACCTTCAACGGACGTCTAGTCGTTTTCGGACGGAGAGCGATGGGAATATACTGTATCTTTCGCGGTTTCACAGTGCGTTCTTCGTCTCTTCTGCGTCACCATTGGGCTAATTGTATCATATAGTCCACATTCAACATTCTTGTCCCGGTGACAAAGCTACCGACTCCTGATGCCCACCCACGCTCATATCCGGATCTACTAACCGCGATCATTGGTATCTTCCTCTCAGATCCTGGCTCGGTGCAGGCAGTGCTCAGACAAGTCAACCTTGTCATCGTGGGCGTCATAATATGGAGTAGCTTGAGCAGAGTTATGCGAGGCGTCGCAAGCGCTCTGAGAGTCACGAACCGTGCTGCAGTCAAAGAAGTCATATTGCTGGTCTTGGCTCAGGTCATGGTGCGTTCTAATTTTTTTTGCGGAACAGTGTGCATCGATACCCATAAATTATTTTAGGGAACGTACCTGCTCTCGACGCTCATCCAGCTACGCACTTCTTTTCCGCCCCCTACCCCGGAAGAGTTCGAGGGCGTGGCGGATGCCGCAAATCTCTTCGCGACGTTGCCTGAGTACCAGTTCTTTGGACCGGTGTTTGATTGGAGCTTTTTGCTTGCTGCTGGCGCTGCAATAGTTATTGAGTGGACCAGAGGGAAGATGAGAGAAGGTGGAAACGAGTAAGAGCAACCGGAAGAGTGTAGAGATGAGTGTTGATTACTCTATAACTTGTATGTATATCCCTCACGCCGAGTGTAATCGCGAGTCGATCTGATTGTGCAGGCAATGAATGTACCGGCGCGTTTGGGACTCATTCTTCAACTTGGAGGTAGCGTCGGACGTTGTCACTGGTTTATATTCAATTCAACTACATATCCATCGCAACAAACTACAAAGCTGATCAATCTGCTGGCCCCTCTACTTTGACCATCTATCAGTACATCCAATAAGCAAAATCTAGAACTTCCTAGACGTCCGCGATATCAATACAAGGTTACTCTTAACTCCACCTTTGGACTTTCGCATATGGATTGGCTTCAAAAATCTTCAATCTTCACCCAAGCCAATCCGTCACACCCTTCTTGATAAAAAACGTCAATCCCCTCTGCTATAGGCGTATCTCCGCCAACAAAATCGATCGCCAATCCAGCCGCATCAGGCCTGTCTACGAGGACAGCAAGCGCAGCGGCAACATCATCACGCTGATGGACATCTATTCAGCTAATGCAGCCACCTACGGCGGGCAGATGAACTTACGGCGATTTGAGTTGTAATGTGCGTTCTACCGATACTTGCATGGCCGGTGCCGGGAGTATCGATCAGTCCTCCTGGACGAAGGATCGTCCACGCGAAGCCAGTGCGAGCGACTAGATTCTTATCTGCCTCGTATTTCCAGTGCATATAGGTGGGAATTGCAGAGTGCACGCGCTCCGATGCCTTTTTATCCTCTTCGGTCTATGCAGGTCCCGGACCTGCTCAGACGTGCGCGAGGAGTGAAAGCAGCGGGGCACTTACGTAGTGCTCCGGGATCTTGTTCGGGTCGCGGACGTCCACTGCGCTGACAAGCACGAGGTGGGGCTTTTTGCCCTCGACAGCCTCGATCGCGTTGAATACTTTGAGCGCACCTTCGTAGTCGACCTTGCGAGTGCGCTCGGGGCCGCCTTTGCCTCCGGCACCGGCAGAAAAGACGACAGTAGAAGCGCCGTTGAAGGTACGGGTGAAATCGGACACAGGGGAGTCCTCGAGGGAAAGGACGAGAGGTGATATGTTGGATGAGACGGAGGTGAGGTCGGTGCTATGAGCGGGATCGCGGATTATAGAGGTTACGCTGTGTGTGGGAGCAATAAGGCGCGCGAGGCGGAGAGAGACCTAGATGTATACATGAAGATCGGAATCCTGAGACTTTTCATCATATAGCGGACCTTTCCATGACCTCCGACGATAACGACCCTCTTCAAGTTGGACATGGTGTGAATAGTCGAAGTGAAGAGATGTTTCATTGGATTCGTCGACTCGAAGGTTGCTTATATACCAGTACCGACGGATTTTATTGCGTCATTGCATGACAAACTCCGCGAGCATGTTCGACGATCTTTGATTTGTTTCCTTTCTACTTGGGTTTTACAAGTACTTCACTCACCCTTTCTCCTTCAAGCTTCAAGCTTCGGCCACATCTGCAGGCTCCAAGTGAAGCCACCCATCTGACTGATGTAGAGGTTGTCTTGGTCACCTTTCCGGATGTCCTGAGCTTGATCATATTGAACACATAGTCTGACTCACTCTCAAGCTTGGGCTTGAAGAAGGAAAAAAACAAAACAGAAATGGAGTGGCAAGATCTAGAAGGAGTTATGATACAGGACCTGCACATGATGGGGGAAGAATGCAAAGTGAAACAGTTAGTCATTCGAGAGAAGAGCTTGCTGCTCCGAGTCGGAACGCCTCTCGTATTTCCGCGCAAGGCGTGTAGTACGAGCGCCATCGTCCAGCTCGATAATTTCTTCCACTATCCGGTATCCCCCAAATCGCGGAAGAAGGACGATCCAGATGTAGTAATAAATCCCGCAGAACTGGATTCCCGGAATATCGTCAGATTGAAGAAGCCTGTACGGCAAACAGAGGTAGAGGGACTTACAGCGAGGACGCCGAGCCCTACTGTACAATAGCTATAATCTCAGGGTTGAGCTCGGCTCCATAAACGAGATTGATGCTGTGCTTACGTCGCATACCAGAACGATACATCGCCACGGCCGCGTTCGGGTGGAACCCTGTTATGTAGCCTGTCAAGAAATCGGATTGTGCGGTCGAGGGCGAAAAACTAACCAAGGCATGACGAGGAGGAAAATGCACTGTACGAGCCACAAACCAACGACAAAGTTCCAGACCTGGAATGGGGATGGAGCAATCCCGGCAAGGGCTCTTTTACGCCGAAGTCTCCAAACGCCGATCGCGGTGGCAGCCGCGAAAATCTGTGATGACAATAAAATTCAGTGGGAGGTCTGGAGCTCAGTTTTCACTGGAGCGAGGACATACCAGGTTTGGATAAGAGGTGAGATCGAGCATGAAGCTGAACGCATCTTTGGCCGGGAGCAAAAGGAGGACGATGACGGTGAGAACACATTTGAGCGACACGGGCGCCAAGGGCGTTCCAAATGGCTTGGTGGATGCGAAGAATTCGGGATATGGCAAGAGGCCTTGACGGGCAACTTCGCGTAGGACGCGAGCTTGACCAACAGTCTGAGAGACAATGTTTATGATAATGACGAAGCTATGCGAGGGCCGAAGCACTCACAACAGCGATCTGAGAGCTCACAGCGTCACTTGTAGTTAATTTTAGGCTCAGTCTAAGTTACCTACAATGTTTCCCACACAACTGCATGCTACCATTAAAGGTAGGATCTTGGAAGCCCAATGTTCACCGTAGACCCGTTTGAAAAAGAGTGCCGCAACGAGTTGGCCAGATTCCTTGATTTCTTCAGCAGGTACCGCGGCGACATACGCGAGGTTGGTGAGAAAGAAGAGCAATGTCACCATCGCGAGCGAGATAAGTCCCGCATTGCGCACAGTCCGGACCGGGTCTGCGCCCCTGACCTCGCTGAGGACGTTAAAAGAGTTCGCCCATCCTACGAATGCGAAGTTCGTCTTGACGAGCGCGGTGGCGAGTGAGTTAGGATTCGTGGTGCTGCCGTGCCATATGTGATGGAAATTGGCAAACGGGTCGCTGATGTGGGTGAAGCCGAGAAGCACAGCTAACCCAGTTCCTGAAACGCTATGTGCATGATCAATACGCAGAGCCCCGAAGAATGTGTACTTTTCTAGAGCTCACAAGATAAGTGATAGAATCTTAAACGTCGTCAACACTGTCACAATTCGTAGAGCCCACTTGGTGGAGATGCCAACGACTGTCTGCAGTGTTATGATGATCAAGGACTACTGAGATCAATCTGGTCGTACCTGCGACACAAAAAGTCACGACAGCTAAAGCAAATGCAGTCTGACGAGATCCAGTGATATCAATGTCAAAGATGGCAGAAGCGTATTGTGCGAATACGATAGAATTCGTAGCGCTAAATCTTTTTTGATGGCCGCCAGATAGCAACTGTGAACGTGATCTTTAAAGGAGAAAAATAGGACTCACGATAACAGTACTGTGGACACAGCGAAAGATATGGGCACGAGAAATCGTGGTCGTGGATATGCTTGCTCGAGAAAAACGACCTCTGCTCCCGATCTGTGTGGAAACATGCTTGCGAGCTCGGTGTATGCGAGAAGAGCAACTGTGTATGAGACCGCAACACGGAGATGAAGGTCTCGGGTAAATTTGAGAATGGGTATGCTCACCGCATGCAAATATCGGGGCTATGATCCAGTACGCGAGTAGCAAGCCAACTGAACCGACCGAGTTTAACACGACTCCAGGGACGGAGAAAATCCCTGATCCAAGCAACTCCCCAAGATTTAATGTGACTGCAGAGTAAATGGTAACTTGTCGTCCTAAAGGACTCCTCTACACGCAACAGCGTCTCGTTTTTGAAGCAATCTCAACGTAAGGATCGCCAGACATACCTGCTCAACAGGTGCACCAGGAGTTAGTGAGATATCGAGGTCGATGCTATCCTCCTCCTGGTCTCCATTATTTGAAGTGCCTTCGACGAATTTAGGCGCAGATGTGCTTGCTGACCCTTCCTCGTGATCGGAGCACAACATTCGTGCCATTGCAGAAAAATAGAGAAGAATATGGTATTCAAAGTAGAGTCCGTGTCGGCTGTGAGATGATGGTCTACTGTGAGTTCATTCCTGATAATTGATGACTAGTGTAATCTGAGATCCAAACAACTGGCAGATGCAGAAAGGGAAAACTAAGCTCTCTAGCAGGTGGCAGTGAGTCAGAGGCGGTTGAATCCAGTGGTTGAATGCATGGGGTTATGTTCTTATCTTATCTTACCTTACATATCGGCCTCATACCGGTCCCATTGATTTCCGGCTCGGTCATAACCCGGCGCTCAAGAACTTTCAGAAGCCTCAGTCAACAGCACAAGTACAAATGATCCTGTAGTTTCTCCAGTGTTCAAACGCCCAACCTTGCAGAGGTCACCAAAAGTCCTCAACTCTCAACTGCTTGCAGACGATAGTATTCACGACTGATCCGGCTCTTGGTACAAATCATTCATTCATGAGCTCCAGCAAAGTAGCAGCCAGCGAACAGACCACACTGGACCTGGAACATGCACGTCGAACAGCTAGCGTAGATGTCGTTGAAGTTCGCAAATATTTGTATGGTGAGTTTCATCAATTATTTTTTCTTACAGTATGATTATGATCTGTTTAGATGGACAGAAGCAATGGGAACAACATGAAGCCATTGTTCGTGTGTTGTCTGCTGATCCCGTTTTTGACAAGTCGCGAAGGTACAACGTTCAGCTAGCGCAGGACGGTATGTACTGGAGACTTGCTCATACTTTGATCTCAATTTAGAGTCTTCATGACGCGGAGCGAGCGCTTCAACCGAGCTCTTGCTTTGATGGAACGCGTCTTTGACCTCGAGGAACGTCTTGGTTGGTCTCCTACTGAGACCGCAGACGCCTGGAACCTGATTGATGACGGAGTGCCCATAAATCTGCATAATATAGGTAGCTATATATTAAGTCAACCACAGACGTTGTAAAGCTGATAATTGAAATCACAAAGCATTCGAACCTGTCTTTATGAGTCAGGGTTCTGAGAGCCTTCAGGAGAGGTATGGTGCGCTGGTAAAGCACCGCGGTATCATTGGTTGCTACATGCAGACAGAGCTGGGCCACGGAAGTAACGTCTCGGCACTGGAAACGACGGCCACATTCGTCCCGGACACACAAGAGTTTGAGATAAATTCGCCGACTCTCACGAGCTCTAAATGGTGGATCGGTGGTTTGGGGAAGACAGCAACGCATGGAATTGTTCAAGCAAAGTTGATTTTGCCAGATGGAAATGACGTCGGTCCACATCTCTTCTTTGTTCAGTTGCGCTCGTTGGGTGAACCCATTTCTCAGCAACTCAAGGCAAAGACACATCAGCTCACTTCTGACTATAGTGGACCACACGGTTCTTCCTGGCATCAGGATCGGTGACATCGGTACGTGAGAGATGAATCGAAATTGAAACTTTCCGCGGACAATGCATTTTAGGCCCGAAGGCCATGGGTGGATGGGCTAACATGGACCATGGCTTTGCCCACTTTGACCATATCCGCATACCTCGAGGTAACATGCTCTCACAGTTTGCAGAGGTTACGAAGGAGGGGAAATACGTTCGCCCTCCCCATGCAAAAATGAGCTATGGAGGGGTGAGTAATTTGGACCGTCGCAGCATCGTTCTTCAGTATAGACTTCATTTTTCAGATGCTTTATATACGTTCCGGGTAAGGGACACACCATCAATTAGCCATCCATCCCACAACTCATGCGCTGCTCATGAGTAGAATGGTCACATCTGCTGGTTGGGTCATAGCAAAAGGTATGAATTTGACGTGACAAGAAGTTCTCAGCCGACTTAACAGGTGGGCAGCGGCCACGATATCTCTCCGCTATGCTACTGTGCGCCGGCAGGGCAACAAGGATGCAGATGGACCAGAGCAACAAGTCATCTTATATCCATCCACCTACTACCGACTTCTCCCAATCCTCGCACGGGCATATGTATTCATCCAACTCGGCCGTCAACTTGTATGCCCTCCGATTGCTCGTTTCGTACGTTTGTCTCACGAATTTTGTAGACCAGCACATTTGAAAGCACGTCTGCGCGCCTCGCCCAAGGCGACACGTCCACGCTGGCCGAAATGCACGCGACGACGAGCGGGCTGAAGGTCTTAGTAACGACTGCCGCGACCCGCGACATCGAAACCGCGCGACGGTCGATGGGCGGGCATGGGTTCAGCGCCTTCGCCGGGCTTGGTAGAATTTATGCGGAATACCTTCCGGCTGCTACGTGCGCACGCCGTCACCACCATCATCTCCCCGTCAGTTATGAACTGAACTTATGCTGACTTTTGAGCAGTTATGAAGGGGACAACTTCGTTCTTGATCACCAGGTCGTACGGGCTGCATTGAAGGCATACCATGCTCTCAAGGCCTCTTCTGGACTTTCCGCAGACCAGCTCTCTCCGTCGTCGCGATACCTACGTCTGCTGATTGCCCCACAACCCGCACCGCCAAGCCTGTCTTCGCCATCCGCTTGGAGAGACCCTGATACACTTGTCCTTGCACTCGAGTGGCGCGCCGCATTTGTCGTGCAAGCGCACGCTCAATCGACCGGAAGCCAGGATGCGAACGCAGCGCAGCGCGTCTCCAACGCGGTGACCGAGGCGTTTGTGGCTACGCAGGTTGGGGAGATGATCAAGAACCTGTCGGGCTCTTCTCTTGCGGAGCAAGATGCTCAAGTCGTCAGACAGTTGTATACCCTGGTACGCGTGCCTTGTCTGCGAGGACATACGGGAACTACACGATTTAATGCGCGTGGTCCTTGTTAGTACCTTCTAGTGACAGTTGAAACTGGCCTAGTCGACTTGCTGTCCTTCGGCTTGTTGCCCACTAGGTCGTATGAAGGGACCGACAATTTGAAAGATCCTGCTCACGACCTACGTGCTGCGATCGCAGGAGTGTGTTCGCAGTTGCTGCTGGAAGCCATCGCGCTCAGCGACGCGTTTGGATATACAGACTGGGAGTTGGACAGGTGAGCCGCTCGGCAAATTTTATGCTGTTGTAATGAATAACGCGGACTGCTGCAGTGCACTTGGTGTGTATGATGGCAGAGTGTATCAGACGTTGTGGGAGAGGATCCAGAGTGAGCCGCTCAATGAACAGGAGGTCACCCCAGGTTACAAGGCACGTCGTTTGTTTGTGTACGATATCTTTTTGTTTTCTGAATTCTTTTGTGAACAGAAATATATCAAGCCGATCCTTGAACGAGGTCGAAGACTTGCGAAGAAGAATGGTGTGAAGCTCTGATGTAGCGTTTCGTGCAAAGCTGTTCTGTTCGCGCGCACCATTTTTATATTCTGGCCTTTTGTTTGTGTCATTGTGTATGTATGATAAGGATGTCATCGCCATCAAGTACGCGACTAACCTGGCGCATGCAGATATGCGTGTTCTGTGACAGAAGTGTACAGTACCGAGGCTTCGTCAATTATATGCTTTACAACGTTCTGTCATCGTTATCAATACCTGTGCATCGTACCTTGAGACTTGAACACGTTCGGCCCTCACCGTCCCTATCCATTGTGGTGAAAATTGTGAACTCGTGTGAACCGTTCTTGGTACTTGACCTCGGAAAAGAAAATAACAGGATGTGACATTACAACATCAGAACTTATCATCTGGTGCATCTCGTAAAGGCACATCCTCCATCTGCCTTATTAAACTGTAAGTCCTATCTTGCAGTAGAACATACAAGATCTTCTCAATTCTTCCGATGGTCACATACCTTGCGGCAGCGAAGTCTACGTCAACCATGTATTCAGAGCCTGAGAGTGCTCACGTCACACAGACAGAGACGCCCACGGACTGGGTCAACTCAATGCTGCCGACCCAACTCGTATTCACGACGGGTAGGTCCACCTGATGCAAATTCTGAGCAAATTAAAAGGAAGGGAGATTCAAAGCAGGTGGGCATCCAGGAAGCACGGTGAGTCCAGTACGAGATGTCACGTGTGCTCGTATGACTTACACTGTAGGTCGCCATCTTCTGAACCAGGCCCTTGAGGCAGCTTGAGGCTTATCCAGACGTGCCACGAAGATTAAGGAAGAGCAATTGAAAGCCTCGGGGACCACAAGTCTTGGAACCACGGCTAGTTACACACGAAGAGACCGAGCAGAAGGCAGTGATCATGCACCGGATATAATGACTCCACTTCGCAGTGACGGACTTCTTTACAGGATATTTGCGAGAGCGCAGAACGGAGACCGACTCAAAAGGAGATCGAAGGTTCATCTCCGTATCCGTGGAGGGTATAAGGCGGCAGAAGAGGGAAGGTCGCCGTAAGATGGTTGAACGAGAAGGACAGACCGAGAGCCGCAAGAAATGGGCGTGTCGAAGAGCAGAACTTGATCGAAGGTTCACTCACTGAGTAGTCAATGCTGTCAGCAGCCAGGAGAGGCATCCTGAAACGAAAAAGCCACCCTCATCAGTAAAGGTGTTACTGTATCAGAATGTGGAGCACAATAAGATCTAGGCAACGTGTTGATGTGCGACACGGTACGTGGTGGATAAGAGGAAAGGTACAAGTTTCTCGTCGGTCATCGCCGGGCATACAATCGGGATTCGGAGCACAGCCACGCCGGTGCCGTATAATGATATCATAGACGACTCGGTGTAACCACCAAAATAAAATATGAATCTCCTGCGATGGATATGATGCCATCAGCCCGATGTACAGATGTTAATTCCAGCGGATGGGAGCAGTGAAAATCAGCGAAATCGTTGGGGACAAATGGAGGCTTTCGAAGAGGCGTGGGAACAAATTACTCAATCGGGTAAGAGAGGCGCACATTGATTTTCGGGTGTGACCTTTGGACCACTTGCTCTCATAGACTCATACTCCGTTGGCTCCGTGCTCATACTCGATCTACAGGTGCGAGTGCATTGACCACTTGCGCGAACTCCGTCTGACACGATTATCGGCCAAATCCAGTTCTCATTCCTTCCCATTGCTTACGGTTCACTCTTGTCGATATTTGTCTACTTTCATGGCTGCGACCAGGGCCCACAAGGCGAAGGAGCCCATTCGCGCGGCGCCTGCACACTACATTCAGCCACCCATGCCTGAGACAGACGCATCTGTGCTGGGCGATGGCATGAACGGCAAGAAGAAGAAGAAAAAGAAGGGCAAGGGCAAGATGCACATGGACGCACTCACGATGCCTGCGACGCTAGAAGACGAGGACGATGCCGCCGTCGAGGGTGAGGAGGACGTGCTGGACGTCGACTCGGTCGGCCTGCTGTCCGCGGAGCTCGAGTCGGTGCACGTCTCGGCGACGGCATCGCTCTCCAACTCTGCGGGTGCGGGCGCACCAGTGCACGCGACAGAGGCGGCGCAGGCGGAGCTGCTCGCGACGGCAAACGAACTGTATCGGAGGATGGATGCGGACCCGGCGGGGGGGATCGCGTCGGACGACGAGTACTGGGCGTCGCTGCCGGCGCACATACGCAACTTTGTACGGAACACTTACTCTCAGACGGGTTCAGGTGGTAACGAGCGGGCAAAGGCGCAGGCTATGTACGCGATCGCTCAGCAAATGGTGGGAGACGCCAAGACGCAAGGACGCGGGGGCGCTGTCGGGGGCGGGGTGAATGGGCTGGGAGGAGGGCCTCTGGGTTGGCCAAGGTCGTTGCAGCTGCCTGTAGACCCGTCTATATTCTCAGACGCGGCGTTCCACCTCGCAATGGAGCAGGTTGCGAACGGCGGGCTCGACGGGCCAGGTCAGCCTCCGCGAAGTCCTCTGCCCCTGCCCGACGAAGTTGTGCTAGTTGAGGAAGAGCGCGATGATGAATATGACAGTGAGGAAGAGGTGGACGACAACGTGCGGGACGAACTCGTGCTGCCGGTCACCGTCCAGCATATCGACGCGCTCGACGCCCGGTACAGCGAGCGCCCGCAGGATACACAGGCCGAGGCCGGCAAGAAAAACAAGAAGAAAAAGAAAAAAGGGCCCGGAACAGCCGGAGGCACGCCGGAAATTCCCACGAGTCCGACGACGACAAACGGTTCTCGGGCAGATGCTGAGCGCGTCCGTCAACCCATGCCCGCCGCTCGCATCCCGCCCCCCGCCGTCCATCCTCCAAGCTCTCGCGCTGCTGGAAAACAGCCCATGAATTACGCTCACCAGCCACAGCCCCCTCCAGCTCGGACGACGACGACAACCACATCACGCGCTGCGTCAAAGGCTCCCATCCCACACCCGTACCCACACCATCATCCTCATCACCATCCATCGCCTCCATCCTCAAATGCTTCCGCCCATCGAACGACCACTTCAAATCAGAAGAACAACAAGATATGGAGCACCAGCACTACCGAAGAGCGAGAACGCATCAAGGAGTTCTGGCTCGGGTTAGGCGAGCAAGAGCGGCGCAACCTCGTCAAGGTAGAGAAGGAGGCCGTACTCAAAAAGATGAAGGAGCAGCAGAAACATAGCTGCAGCTGTGCAGTCTGTGGAAGGAAGCGGTCTGTCCCCCTCGTTTTATGTGCTCGAGAAAATTTTCCGCTGATCATCACTTCTGCTTTCCTGCCAATCTCTCCGTCGCTTTTTTTTTGGATTTTCATTGCGTGCTCGCCGATGCACAGAAATGCGATTGAAGAAGAGCTCGAGGTACTGTACGATGCTTATTACGAGGAGCTAGAACAGTACGCGAACTACCAGCAGCGCTACGTGTCCTCCGGCGGAACCCTCCCTCCTCCACCCGGCCCCGGCCCCTTCCCCGGCAGCGTCGAGCTCGACAAGAACGGCGCCGTCGTTGGTCACCCTCGTCCACCCAACACTGCACGGTCGAAACACGCCGTGATGACTAACGGGCGCAAGACCGTCAAACAGGACGAGAGCGAGTTTGGCGAGGACGACCGAGAGGAAGAGGAGTATGAGGAGGAAGAAGAGTATGAGGAGGAAGAGGAGGACGAGGAGGAGGACGAGGAGGAGGAGGGTGACGTGGAAGAGGAGGAGGAGGTCAAGAGCCAGCGTCAAGCGGGTGCACACCCAGTGCGAGGGCGAAGGACAGCTCCCAATGGTAAGGCTAACGGGCAGAGCGGTCTATTCAACTTTGGGAATAGCCTCGCTGTGACAGGTGAGTTTTCCTGCAGCCTTTTTGCATGGATCTGTTGACTTCCTCTTTCATTTTTTCAGGGAACATCCTCACCGTAGCAGACGATCTTCTCAAGAACGATGGGCAGAAGTTCTTGGAAATGATGGAACAGCTCGCGGAGCGTCGGATGCAGCGTGAAGAGGAGGCCACACAGGACATGGAGGAGGGGAGTGACGAAGACGACGAGGACGAAGGCGACGAGGATGAAGAGGACGAGGAAGAGGACGAAGACGAGGATGACGAGGAGGAAGAGGAGGTACGTTGGCTGCCGAAGAGGTCGCGTGACCAGCTGATCGTGTCGATTTTGGTAAGGTTTTGACCGAGGAGCAAAAGATGGAGGAGGGCAAGAAAATGTTCTCCATCTTCGCAGCGCGGATGTTCGAGCAGCGGGTACTGCAAGCGTATCGCGAGAAAGTCGCGCAGGAACGTCAGCTGCAACTCTTGCGCGAGCTCGAGGATGAGGACAAGGCTTCGAAGGA
Source organism: Bondarzewia mesenterica (assembly GCA_004802705.1). Classification (NCBI taxonomy): domain Eukaryota; kingdom Fungi; phylum Basidiomycota; class Agaricomycetes; order Russulales; family Bondarzewiaceae; genus Bondarzewia; species Bondarzewia mesenterica. The sequence continues at coordinate 1,026 of SGPL01000380.1, read as the reverse complement.
GCGCGAAGCCAGGAAGGCCAAGGAGAACCAAAAGAAGAAGGACAAGAAGCGGTGAGTGCATTCGCCTTGCTATATCTTTCCTCTCTTTGATTGAATGCGCGTGTCTTGTTCAGGCTACAAAAAAATGGCTAAGGAGGAGGAGCGCGCTCAGAGGGCAGCCGAGAAGGCAGCCGAAGACGCTGCTGTCAAGGCTAAGTTGGCCAAACAGGAGGAAGTCCAGCGCAAGAAGCGGGAGGAAGAGCGTTTGAAACGCGAGGCCGCGCGCAAGGCTGCAGAGGAGGAGAAGCAGCGGAAGGAAGAGGAGCGGCGCAAGCGCCTTGCAGAAGAAAAGGAGAGGGAGGCAGAGAGGGAACGAAAGCGTAAAGAGCGCGAGGAGAAGGCGAAAGCAGAACGGAGGGAGAGGGAGGAAAAAGAACGGAAGGTGAGGGAGGAGAGGGAGGCAAAGTTGGCGGCCGAACGGGCTGCTGCTGCCGCGAAACGTGAGCAGCAGGAGAAGGAAGAACGAGAGAGGAGGGCTACAAAAGAGAAAGAGGAGAAGGAGGTCAAGGAACGTTTCGCCCGCGAGCAGCAGCAGCTGCGTGCGGCTGCCGCGAAGAATCATCTACGGTCTCCTGCGTCTCCTCGAAATGCGACGGCCTCTGGATCGACACAACGATCTCCAAACAACGTCGCACCGAAGAAGATCCTCAACAAGCCTCCGCCTCTTCCCGTGCTTGCGCCTACGGCTATACAGCCTCTATTCCAGCAGTTGCCTCAATCTCAACAGCCTCCTTCTCGTCCATCTGTCGTGACGGCCACCCCTCAGCCCATCATTCCCGTGACACCGCAGATGCCTCACATGCCGGGTCTCTCTACACCCATGTACTCCCCAGGCGGGCCCAACATGCCAGGTTCCGCAATGTCTCCCCGCGCGTTCCCCCCGCCCACACCCTTCGGCAACTTTGGACCCGGACCCGGACCATCGATGTCGCAAGGGCCCCCGCCTCCCCTCGCCCCATCAGCCCTCCCGCCCAACTACGCAGCAGG
>SGPL01000038.1:0-106082 GCA_004802705.1 Bondarzewia mesenterica | reverse complement strand
GGTGATTTTCTGGGACCTATATGCTCTGTCCGGACAAAAAATGGCCTTAGCGCGAACCTAGCGAAAAATCCGGACATAAAGAGCCCAAAATCACGAAATTTCGGTCCGGACAAAAAATCCGAAAATCCGGAAATTTTCATCTAGGTTCCCCTCCTATTATCGGGGGTCCTGCTACAAGTCGTTGGCAGGAAGCTACGAGGGCTGGGCCTTTCTCCCGATGCCGCGCCCTGCCTTATCACCTGCTTCATTTTCAGTCTTCCTGTCGATCAACGGTAAACTGACTGCAGTCAGCACGACGCTCATGTGCGACGTTGCATAATCAAACGCCAGTACTGAGTTTTTCTCATGTACTCGGAAGTCAACGTCCTTGAACAGCTTTCGAGCGAAATCGGATTTCTCCAAAACATGTTTGACCATGTCGACGCCCTTAAGCCGTGATCCGCCGAAGTTGATATCCTTGAGTAGTCGTATAACTTCCTTCATCTGGTTTTTGAGACTCCTGGGACTAATCTTTCGTTAGCACTGGTAGATTTGAATGACGAGAAGATTACCTCAAGCCACCAAGGTAAATCTCAATCGCTTGGAGTACGTCCGCTGGAATGGGACGAAGAATGACACGGCTAGCATCGTTTGGCTCCGCTGGCGATGCCGAATCTCTAAAGCTTCGGGCTTTGCTTGCCAAAATCTTGACGGCCAGGTATTTACAAGTGCTATGCTCGAGCTTCACCTTCGTCTTTGGCACCTGTATTCCAGCGCGCTGAAATGACCCCATAAGGTTCTTTGTGTTAAACGAAGGGAACGTGGCTGGATGATCTTCTTTTCGTTCACGACCAGGCCTGCGTGCGGGCAGTTTCCTGTTATCAAAAGTAAGTTTAGCTCCCCAGATGGAAGAACCTTGTCAAACCATCGTTTGATGAAGGCCAAAATATCCTTCAGTATTCCACCATCAACCAAGCGCTCAGTGAAAGCCTCCGAGTAGATATCAAAAACTTCCGGTCCCGACAGAACGTCATCTGCTCGTGGATTGCGGAATAGTCTGCGAAGGGCATTAGTTGATTGTGACGTGGTGAGATGAAGACTGACCTCGAGAAGAACTCCGTGACGAAGTCAAATACCTCAGGTCTTGTGGTGAGTAATGAGGGATCAGCATTGGCAATGGTGTGCAACGTTTTGATTGCGCTCTTCCAGGTATCTTCCGGAGGTCTGCACCAAAACTATCAGTGACTGAACACAATGGAATGAAGGTTGTTCAGGACAACGTACCCAGACTGTAGAACCGTAACTATGAAATCCAAAAACCCGAGTTCGACACCAGCTTGGCAGTGATCTTTTCGAAAATCGATCAAACAACCCATGGCGACAATGATTTCTGCCCTCGCCTTGTCGAGTTGCGGTTGTTTGATGGTATCATGGCAGCAAATGGACATGACAAGACGGATGCACAATTCAAGACGCCGCGGGTTTATGCCGTGTTCTTTGCCTTTGTTTGCCTGCACGATGGCCATCCCGCACACAGTGATAATAAAGCCGTTCATCAGGGTAAACGTGGTGTCCGACGCTTTCAGATCTTTGCTTCCGAATCCGATGCTTGACATCACTGCCATCTCTAGCATCGACAAGATGCCGGTGGGTTCCAATTCGGTGCTCAGGAAAGAAAATGCGCAAAGTTGAATGACATTAGAGGTAATGTCCATAAGGCTGACGACGGAGTTTGATCCCTGACATCGGCAGGAAGTGATAAATAGCAGGACACGGAATGGGTTCTTGTCGAGTCTGTAGATCGAAATTCGTCAGTGAGATGTAAAATCACCATCCACGATGATTCCTTACGGAAGATTAGCGTCGCTTTCGTAACCAAAAATTGCAAGAGGATTGAAGAGAGGATCGTTGAAATCCAAGTCATGGGGAGACTCCTGATACTGGGTTCCATAAAATCGTTTCCGAAAGAACGATAGTCGGGGCCCATCCATGTTGCCTTCTGTCACACAGATATGTATGAACAGAAATTTCACGAGCTGGAAGATATACGACGCAAAGGACCAGCAATTCAGACTGAGAAGCCGGTATTCTGGTCCCAAAGCTTGCGATGCTCGTTCGAGACAAAATATGACGTCTGAAAGTCGAGGACATATGAAAGGGAGGCAGAGACCACCGTCAGAAAGCTTTTCTTGATACCGGAATGTGAAGCAAGCGTCATGATCACGATCAAGCTGCAATGTCGCGTCGCAGTTCATCAGTTCCACCATATCGACGGCAGCTTGATGACTCCCGGAACCCGCTTGCCCGGGCTTGCGTCCTCGCCGCGAACGTCGACCACGATCAATACGAAAGGTGAGACCTCGTTCGACGCTCTCAGTTACATTGAAACTAGCAAGGGCGCTACTCGGTCGGGTTAATGCCCTGGGTCTGAAGTTTCTCCGGGGAGTTAATGTTACCACGACAAATTCGTGACGCCACGGCTCCTTTCGAGACTTCCAAAGAGTAACCTTGTTTACCCGAAGGAGGGAAGTACTTGTTTGTGTCGTCCACGCCTTGAACTGCGGGATGGTCATCGGTGGAGCACTGCCGGGCAGTCGCGGAGGACGATTCGACAGCTCGATCTCATCAGGTAATTCTAAATTACCTTAGGAAATCTTCAATTCAGAAGATCACGAAGTTTGACGGAGTGCCTTACTTTGAGTATCTGTATCGTCTATGTTACGATCCAAAGCTGCTGCGCCAACAAGTACAGGCAGCCAATAGGCTGCCGATTGCATGTCTGTTGCTTGCATTGAGCAAGTGAACTTAAGAGCACAAAAGTAGATGGACACACCAGGGTGCAAAGTCGAACGGCCCGAGCCTTCTGCAGAAGTTCGCCCGCCATTGTCACTGGCGGAACGGACTGGGGGGGAAGTGGACTGAAATGTGCTTTCCATGGCCCAGAGGTATCAAAGAGGCGAGAGAATGGTTCACTTGAGGTGACTAGAAAAAAAGGTAGCGGGAACTTGAAGTTATGGATAATTGGCGAGGAGGTGATAGTTATTAACCACCTTTCTGTAAAGGACATGGAGGTTGTGCACACCACGCATACGACGGATTCAATGCGCCCGATCTTGGCTTCAAGTCTGGATTGGCGTACTTGTCCGCAGAATTTTTTTCTCTAGCGAGAAGCGGATTCAGTATTCGATGCTGTAACCTGTCCGCTGTCATGGAGTCAGGGTAGGACTGCGCACCGTGATCGTATATGTATTGTAGTATTTCAAACAAGTACACGTTTCCTCGCATTTGTCTCGTTTTTACAGCGTGTACTTAATATCAGAGGTGGGGAGCGGGATTCGACATGAGCTGTGGGTGGCTGTGGGTGGTGTATATTTATCGGTATATGCACAGATTTGGACATTAAGTTTGATCGGACAAATAAAGGCTTTCTGACTGCAGTTTTGCACGTGCATTTCAGGGAAATCTCCATCGACAACCTCTCCAGGTCTGGCAGCCTTGGCAGGGAAGGGCAAAGAGAGCAATGACCATGCCGGTGCGACTTCGCACCACTGCATTTTCGCCATGCCGTTCAGCAGACCTGTTCTCCTTCTGAAGCAGGTTAAACGCGTGCGCCAGTATCCGCGTCTGTACACCAGCCAATCAGGGTATGTCAAGTTTGTCTGACGTTGCTTTTGTTCTTTGTGACCCGTCCTCAATTGTAATATTGAATGGATGAATTGGACGATTACGACAGCGGACCGAACGCACCGAACAAATGAAGGATTTGAGCACCCCTTCTCCAGCACGTGTGGGTTACAAGTTTTGCTACGCAGTCTCTCAAGGCCTTTATCTTGAGCGGGAACGACTCTGACATCTTGTATACCACAGATTGTTTCCCAGATCTTCGCAGCAATCGCACCGTGACAGACTAATGTCGGGATCGCCTACCCAAACACCACCGTGTTTGTCCTCGTTTCAATATTGTGCTTTCCCTGTTCCCAATAACATCTCATCCTGTCGTATATTCAGTGAATAAAGAGGACTCCGATGTCACGATCGTACCTGCCACAGGCAACGAATCTGATTCAGCAAGTATGAACCACATTCTTTCATCTTGCATCCAGTTTTCATTAGTTTAACGTCGTCAGGCAGCACGATCGCTAGAGATCGCCGGCAGACTACATTGGAGGGCTTTCAATTGCTCGCCCTATTCGTGAGTTATTTGCCATGTCTAAGAAAATTTCATTGGCGTCGACGATCCTCATATGAGCGCACTCTCCACTCAAGGCCACATTCTTAGCTGGAGTGCAAGCTCAGGCACTTTCTCTCGTGCCCACGTCTCAAGACACTGGTGCATCACGAGTTGTCACTGCGTTCTTTATAGGCGGCCTATTCGCGGATGTCTTAGGGGCCGCATTGTGTTTGTTTTCTGCACGTTGGTTTGGAACACTGACACTCGCGGAAGCACTTTATCTACAACAACGCTGGCAGGCTGAATACGACACACCTGAGGAGACTGGTGGGGTCAGGAACAGATGGGTTATGTGGTCAATCCGTGCAGCTCAGTATACCGTGGTCCTGGGTTGGATCTTCTTCATTGTGGGGCTACTTGTTCTCGTTTGGTCCATTCATCCATTGGTCGTTAAAGTCATATCCACAATCGTTTGTGCCATTGCCCTGGCCTTCATTCCTCCGTTTTCGATCAAACACGACCGACGTGCTGTTATCGACATGTTGCACCTGAAGCGCGCGTCTGGATACCCTATGCAGGAGGTGGAGGTTTCGGTGAGTTTCGAAGGGCTGCACATGTTGAAGGTTTTGAAATTTGATGACTTTTTTTTAGCAGATGATGTAACGCATCCATTCCGGTCGAGTCTTCATTCAAATTTCTGCTATTATTCGGGTGCGGGTGACCCACTTCGGACTGCGGGTTTTGGCAACATTCATGCTCGACATCTCCATTTTCTTGCCTTCCCTGCATATGCTATGCGGTGAAGGGTAGATCTTCTAGTCCCTCTCGTGTTCTCATGTTGTTTACACTCCCTCTGCTCTTTATACCACCCGACTAATATGTTCACTGTCGATATTCGATAATCACCATCTCGCGTCCATTTATTAAGTTTCACTGTTTTTTCCAACTTTCATTCCAATCTCTCATACGAGTTGGGAGAGAGTTCGAGACATAAAGTGTATTTCCACGCCCGCCAAGATTCAGCCGATTTTGGCGGGCGTGCACCCTAATGTCATGCCATGTGAGTCACCGCCCATATTCATTATGACGTTTCAATCAAGTAATTAGCATTTCCTCACTCCTGCCTCGTGCAGTTAACCAATAGGGGGAGAAATGTACAGGATGCAAGGCTGTGAATTCTATCGATGTATTACACCATCAGTCCGTGACCCACACATGCCGAGGAAGAGGTGCTCAGTAGGTGCGGTCTATTGTAACGGCACCGCCAGAGAAGCTTCTCCAGACAACTGTGCAAAAATCGAGGACAACACTGTGTATCAAAGCGGGAATTGTTTGAGCGCTCCATGCCTGCCCATCTCAATGCTCGATACACAGCCTACCCCCACTGCCAGCTTCTCATCTGGCACGTTTCTGTACGTCAACTTATTGTGCCTTATCATAAAGTGTCTGTGATCTTTTCGAGCTCGACAAGCTTTCCGTTCAATAGTTGCCCCTCATTACTACCCCTTGCCAAACTTCAATGGCTTCCACTGAGTCGCCAGAATCTTCGCAGATTCCACCTTCCTTCTTGGAACGTTTCTTGTGGCATCCCCGCCATCGCTGTTCCGTGAAAGGCCCTAATACGGTCGATCAAGACAATCATGACTTGACACCCTCGCATCCGTCCTTTCCAGATGCGCTCGTCGCAGAAATCCAAGCAATCGCATCGTTCGCTTTCTCACAAGCCACAGATGCGCAAATAACCATTCCCTCGCCTTCCGAAAACCTGATCGAGCGGACCATTATGCTTACTTGTCCTCATGAAGGAGGGAACTCCGTCATCGACTCTGTAGTGAAGTCCGTGGCCGCAGAACATCACGCCGATGTCCTTGTGCTAGATGCGTTGGAATTAGCCGCTGGGGAGTTCGGTGCTTTGGGTAAAGGTACAGATTCTCAAGCTTGCAGATCTCGATTCTTCGTTCTGATCGAGTTTATTTCACAAAGGCGCACGCGTCATTGACTCGATGTACGATGCTGCTGCCGATCGAGATGCTCATCAAGATGTTTCCGACGATTCTGATCGCACCATGGACGCTGAGCTTCAACATTTCGTTGACACTCTTGTTGCCATTTGTCCGGAATGTGCATCATGCGATGCGAACTGTGGACTCGAAGAAACAGGACAACCGAAGACGCGCATCGTATATATGCGAGACTTCGGTAGCATCTGTAGCGCGGCGAAGCCTCTTATGGCACAGATCCTCAGAGCTTTGCAGAGCCCACGCACGGGTCCTGATGTTCATGGACGACACAGCGCTCCTCCAGTCACAATCCTTTTATTGGGCATTTCAAAGTCCGTCGAAGATACTGACCTGGATTTCTGGGTTCTTGACAGACGGTCATCCCGTCGTCGTAGGGCTATCACACCTACTATTGGCAACGAATTTCCTCTGTTGAAAAGCGATGCCTCACATGGACGTCTCAATGGACTGTTCTCCCAGCTACTTCTTCCGCTCATTTCTCAATCTTCCTCATTGTCGTCACAAAAGGTCTCCTTTGATTCTGTCTGGGGGAAAAAAGTCGATAGACTAGCTTCATCCTGCGCAGTTGTCGCCGTATTTGCCCACAATGCGCACTCAGAGGACTTTCAGCGATGGCAGCGGCTTGCCGCTGCACAAAGGATCAGTGATATCAACGATTCAATGCTGCGCGTGTGCCTAGGAAAGAAAGGCGGTTTGGCAGGCGGGGATTTCTGTCGAAGGATTGCTGTACACGACGATACGAACGGGTAAGCAGGTTGTTCCCATTCTTACGACGATGCCACGTTACTGAATCGAGCATCTCATTAGTATCGAGAATGAGTCTTGTCCCGTCCTGACTCTATCTGATGCTGACACTGTGGCGACCATTGCCATCGGCCTTGCATTTTCCAAGTCATCCGACTCGCCAAAGGTCACGATGGTGTCTCCCAGTGACATCGCTGAAGCACACCGTATACTTGCGAAAAGAAAACAAGAATGGGCTGACTGGTCAGCGGAGAAGAAAAGGGTTGAGGAAGTCGCGCGTGAGGAGAAGCGGAGGAAGGAGGAGGAGGAGGAGAAGGAGAAGGAAAGGCTGAAGAAACAAGAGTCTCCAGGTGCGGAAGTTGCAGAGGATCCTGTCATCAAGCAAGTAAAGCAATCTTCCTATGGCTTGTCGTCTCACGAGAGAAAACTCTTGGGTTGTATCGTCAATTCCGGTGAGATCTTGGGCTTGTCTCTCATGTCTCTTACTTATATCGCATCCACAGGATCCCTTTCGACCACATTTTCCGATATTTTTGTGCAATCGAATATTATCGAATCGCTGAAAAAGTTTGTTTCGCTGCCTCTGTTATATCCCGGCTACTTCAAAACCGGTATTCTTGCTAAGGAAGCCGTTGGAGGTGTCCTCCTCTACGGCCCTCCGGGAACAGGGAAGACGATGTTGTGCCGAGCTCTGGCTCATTCGTGTCAGGCGCGAATGATTCTAATTCAACCGAGCGATATCAATGAGAAGTTCGTTGGGGAGTCGGAGAAAACGATTGCAGCCATATTCGTAAGCTCCGAGTGAGTTTTGGCGAGCGACTACAAAACTAACTATGATTAGAATCTTGCCTCCCGCCTCTCACCTTGCATAATATTTATCGACGAAGCCGATGCTATCTTCTCATCACGGAAGGACATGACCAGGTCTTGGGAGCGAAATATGGTGAGATGAATTTATTTTATTCCGTATGGTCAGCTGGTGCTCAAAATATTACACTTGGTCAGCTTACAGAGTTCCTGCAGGCGAGTTAACTTGTCTTGAACGGCGCATGTCGCTAGTGCTGACTTGAAACCTGTATAGGCAATGGACGGGCTGAGCTCAGCAGCGATGAACAAGGAGAAAGGAATCATGGTTATCGGAGCCACAAACAGGGTGAGTTGAAGGAAATGCGCGTCGCTCTAGGCTTCATGCTGATATTTCTGTGCAGCCATTTGATCTTGACGAAGCCATTCTTCGACGTCTACCGTGCCGCATGTTAGTTGATGTGCCGGATGAGCCTGAACGGGAAAGTCAGTGAACATACCATTGTCAAGTCTGGTTACCGTTCAATCGCTGAGATATCATTGGTGCTCGTAGACATCCTGAAAAAGTATCTCGAGAACGACAAGCTTCATGAGGACGTTTCTCTTCATGAAATCGCGAGTCTTACAGAAGGCTTTTCGGGCTCAGACCTCAAAAGTGGCTACCGCTCGTCTTTCTAATAGCCTTAATTGCTAACGGCTCGCTCCACAGATCTTTGTGTGGCCGCTGCCTTGGCATCCCTAAAGGACACAGTCGGCCTTGAATGGTTTACTGAGCGTTCTGAAGGTCGTCCTGTCACAAATGATGGCGAGCTCCCCATTCCTACAATCACAGCAGTAAATTTCCTCCAGGCTCTGGATGAGATTCCGCTGTCTCTCTCAGAAGATGGTAATGCTGAGCTATATCGCTGGCATGACATGTTCTCACCCAATCTTGATACATTCGGAGCGGATGAGTCGGTGCCACGACGCGAGACGAAGAACCTTGGAAGAGAGCAATCTAGGACTGAGGGTGTTGACCCCGAGAACAGGCGGGAGGAGGAAATGATGGCACAGATGGCGTCGTTTAGTGATGTGATTCGTGAGATGCGGGCTGTCAGTGCCTCCTGACACAGTCTTCCATTTGCTGCATGTCATGCGGATGCGGCAAATCTAGTCTGTGGTCGTCGAACTGATACTTATACACTGCAGCTCGGGGTGTTGGAACGCATGGATAGCCGTGAGACGCGGATGTCACACTGCCGATTGTCTTTAGTGTGGCCGGAATTTGGCATCCATTTCATTCAGATATATCCAGCATGTATCATAGAAAATTGCATGCGTCCTCTTGCCTACTGAACAATACCTGTCTAACTGCAAAGGACTCTAATGCTATTCGGAATTCGGGTTCCTACATCAAATACCATGTAGCGCATACTTACCCGGCGAAGCACTAGAGCTGGGTACCCGAAGTTTAAGGGATTGGCACTCGTCGCTCAGTCAGTCCCTTTTCATCATGCTGTACTTAGCCAGTGTTCAATGCTCATTTTCGTCTTAGTTCCCATCGCTTCGATCAACGTATCAAGCACCACAGAACTGATCAGCTTTAGGTACCGCATGGAGTCGCTCTAGCTCGTCCTACGGGATGGTATGGTGAGCTAATGTTCATCAATATTCGACGTTCGATCCTCACGCCCATATCTACACATTCTTGCTACACCGATCATATTCTTTATCATGTTGTCAGGTCAGAGGATGGCTGCCAACCAAAGAACAAGTGGTGTCATATACCTGGAGGAGCTAGACGAAACATTACAAAGGCTCGGGAATCGAATGTTGGACCATGGAAGGAATGATCAGTCGGACCGACATCCAGTATCTGAAGGCATCATCATATAGCAAAACAGGGAAAGATAGAATATACACACGAGAAATAAAGGCTAACGCAGCCCATAACCAATAATCTATAGCTGTCCGATCCTCTGCTGCATCTTCTCCTTCATCGTCTGGTATGCGTTCATCAACGTCTGTTCATTGATTACAATCTCTGACGTGTCTGCCTTCGGCCGGCTTACGCGTGATGCAATGGTCGTCGAGTCCGTTTCGACAATGATCCTGCGCGCAGGAGTGCGTTTTGGACACGTCAATCCAGCCCACAGGGAAACAATTAAAACGGTCAGGTGTAGGCGTACCCGTCATCAATAGTTTCGTCCAAACACAACACTACGAGGTCCAAGTTCTCCAGCAACCCCCGCTTCTCCACCTGGTTCCGGAGGAGCATGTGAATGGCATCGGAGAAAGCTGTCAGTGCAGCATGTAGCATCAACTCGTTTTCTGACGGCCCGCCAATCATGTAAAATATGATATCGAGAGAGTGTTTGTACACGACGAGGTGACCGTCATAGAGAATGATCTCGCCTAGCGTCAGTCGGTGTCAGTGGGTCGTCGGTGGTGAGTGGTGAGTGGGGCGCACCTCCGGCCTTCTTCGTCTTCTGGAACAGGCCCTTCTCGAACGCCCGCTGCTCTTTAAAAGTGTGCAAACCCTTGTTGAAGTCCTCCCCTCCGAGATAGGTTTGGCCCTTTGGGTCGTAGTATTTCGCTAGGACACGGTGTCCATCTGAGTCCACAACAACGAAGGCATTGACGGCGTATAGAGACAAATTCATGGTACTAAAAAATTCAATCATTGGCTTGATACGTGAAGAAAGATAACCGCGCATGCTCACCAGAGAGACTCTAGGGTGACGGCTAAAGCTGGTGAACAAAAATGGGATCCCTCAACTTGATGTGGTACATAGACCACGCAGAAGCAGCAGACGTGTAATATGCAGTGTGTTGCCATTTTAGGATACCGTGTCTACGACTATGTACGCATTCAAGTTCAACAACCGTTACCGGGCATCGTGTTCAACTCTATCTAGCAGGTCCCCCGACAATGGTTCGCTTCAAGCTTGTCTTTTTCACCCCAGCCATCTCCACGCGCAATATCCTAGACCATCTATTTGCTAAATATCCCAAAGAACTTGGCAAAATTGGTCAATACGAGCAATGCGCGTTCGTCTCGCGCGGAACTGGTCAGCCTTATCCACGTTCTCTTCTCCCTGACGATGTTTGTTTCACTTCAGAATGAACCTGTAACATGATGCTGGGCAGGTCAATTTAAGCCTGCGGCAGGAGCTAATCCAACCATTGGATCAGTCGGTAACCTAGAGTTCGTGGAGGAGGATAGGGTGGAGCTTGTGGTCAATGACAAGGGCGAAGAGCATCTCGAGTTGAAGAATGCAATTAAGGAGCTGAAAAGTGTGAGTTTGTCATGAGGCTATCGTAATAGATTCGTGACAATTCAGCCTATTTTGCATACATAGGTCCATCCATATGAAGAGGTCGCATACGATGTTTACCAGCTCATCGACTTTTAGCCGTCCGTTGGAAGTCTGTAATCTGCAGTGAACAAAGGAGGTATGAAACAGCATCAAATAGCATCGCAGGTGGAAACCAATTTTCTCGCTTTGATCTTATCAAAGGTACTTTTGCAGTGCGAGATCGCGAATGCAAACGGCTTCCAGTGCTCAAGCGAACAGGCAAAATGTTCATCGTTGTATTTTCCGCTCGATGTCAAGTCTGCCCACGCTCGATGCTCGTCTCCATCCCCTCACACGGCCAATTCAGTTCCACTTCTCCTGAGCAAATACGCCTAGAACCTCGTCCGACAAGAGGGTGCTGTAGCTCTTGACATCCGCATCGGTGTATGTCGTCGTATTCTGCAGACCATTGAGCACCTCCAATAACTGGTCCTCAATGAAGTCGATGAACACCAGGTCAATCGGTGTGTCACCTGTCACGTTCGCCGTGGCGGAACCGATGAAGTCCGGTGTAGAGTAGAAAGGCAACGGGGAATGGAGTATGTCGTCGCCCACGCCAGGGCATGACTGGAAGGAGAAAGTCGTGAGTATGCGCGCGCGGAACATTTATTGTAAGGGAGATGGAAGACACATACGTCCTGCGTTACATATCCTAGCGTCAGATTACCCGCGGACCTCTTCTCTTCCCCGCTACGCCTGTCCATCTCCTCCAACCACCGGCGGTAGATCATCCCAACCTCGCCCCTGCGATACGCTTCTTCCTCTCTCTTCGTAAACACCTCATCCAGCGCTCTCTTTCTTTCGTTCGCACCTGCGTTATTGAGCGTCGGTAGAACCTGATTTGCGACACTGAAAGGCACGTCCGGGATGTAAAGATACGCATCGGTAAAGGGCGACGACGTCAATTGGTCGTTTTTCGTGAAGTTTCCGGAATACAAATCGAAGCGCAGGCCGCCAGAGTTGGATATGATAATGTTGGGAATGGAGGCGCGGCTATTGTTAACTGCCAGCGCTACAGGGGTAGCCTATGTGTTGTTGGTCAATATATTGAGAGTTATTTTTACATGACCGGATGTTACCTGCTCGATGAAGAGAGATAATAATGACCCGTTTGAAGGGTAAGGATCACTACGAGGAGAAGAAAAAAAATGAGATTGGTCCGCCTACTTTTTGATGAACATGCAAGTCAGCTTTCGAGTTACGTACCGTGTGAGGGTATAATCTTGAGGGGCGATACCAAACATAAACGACAGATCGAAGTTCTCAGCAATCTGGTTTAACCCCTTTGTTATGGCTTCGCCTTCAGAGGTATCAAAAGACTTGGAGGTATGGGAATATCTTTGGGTATGATACTGACGTTGCAGGGATACCCAAAATTTATATGAATGTTGAGAAGACATGCTAGGAAAACGAACTCGCCTCGTACGTGACACGGTTAGGGTCGAGGTACCTGCGGCTGAAAGTGAGATTGCTATGTGCATTGTTCTCGTTCAGATTGACGCCTAGTCGGAAACGGGAGGATATAGTCAGTGAGGTATTTTCTGTACAAGATCGGAGAGCTGAGCGTACTCATCCAGCCTGAAAAAAATGAGGAAAGAGATATTTCAGTAGATAACTCCGTCTTTTGATCTATCTGTACTGACCGACTGTCTCCATATAGCGACCACTCTCGAGCGCCATAGAGCGGCCGTCAAATTGCACTGCGGTAGTCGTATGAGCAGAAAATCGTATATCTTGCTATAGAACAAGAACTGGACGCACAGCAGTCGCGGATGTGGGTATGGCCACCAAGGATCAAAATCGGTGTGGTAGGGTGGACAGCGCGGACAGCGTTAAAGACCGTGGGCCCTGATTGGTCCATGATTCTGTCAGCATTCTTCCCGAAGTTTATAGACTGTCGTACAGTTGTCTCTGGACACAGGCATATGCCTGCATGTTAAATGTCAGGCTGAAAAAATTTCAACTCCTTGGACAATCGAATAGTCACCCAACAAGCAGAAACAAGTCGGGTTCCTCTTTAATGGCCTCTGCGAACTGAATACGAAGACGTTGTTGAGATTTTATTAATTAAAATTTGAATAAATGAATGAGAAATTAACCCATTGCTCCTTGACCATGTCCTCCACTTTTTGCACGGTAGTGTTGACATCGTTGCCAGTGAAATCGAAGAGCACACCAAGCGATGTCACACGACGGCCCCTTAAGTAAACTCTCGTCAGCACTTTGATGAGCATGCGCACAATAAAAGCGAGACGGACTTGCTAGTCTTGAATTTCGCAAAACGACCTGTCGATGAACGCTCAATTTAACCGTCTATTGGACAAATCGGGATTGAATAAATTCACTTCCGACTGGTACACTGGCAGGCTTGTCATTGTCATCGAAGACCGTGATGTTCACGTTGGAGGACAAGTATCGCCCAGGGAACTTCGGAGCAAAGTTCGTGTACCTATTCCCAGGTCAGACCTTCGGACCTGAATTTTAAAGTTGGAAGCAAATCCTTACATGTCGAAAGTGTTGGCATAAACATATAGTTCATGACTTATACGGTCATATCGTGATGAGATTGAGGCAAACAGACAGAAGATTAATCGCAACACACTTTCCGATGGCGAGGACATCATAGGGCAATTGCTCGAAAAACTTGTTTGACTGTGTAAGGTTAACGGCGAGTTTAGAACATAGGATTGGTCGTGATAATAAATTGTACTGACTTCGTGCGCATCTACGCCACCTGGAGGAAACCCGTCAGACAGCCCAGTACCTTTAAAACGCATCAGTCGCCTTGATCACGGAAAGTATAGAAATATCAATGTCTACCATCATGCAAGTCGCCAGAATCAACAAGGAGGAGATCGACGTCGCGTTCCTAAGTAAGTATCACGCGTCAAAACGCGTAGTCGACTGAACCGGCGGCATGTGTGTCTTGCCTTCGCAATCTGCTTCATGTGACTGACGAACGACGCGAAGTCACCAAAATCACCACTGTATATGCCCAGCGAGCATTTTGGCACCTGAACATGCATTCCTCATTAAGAGACTCCACATACGCACCTGTAATTGGGTTCCGGGAAGGACGACTTCTGGTGGCCAAGCAGCCATCCATGGCTATCGGTCGTATGAATAATGTTCAAATCCCCCCATTGAAGTGGACGCGACGGCGGGGTGAGCGGGACCTGCGGGACTGCTCTCTTGATGAGATGGGTGTGGTCGTGGTCATCCCCACACGCCCCTACCCACTGCATTCCCCCAATGAGCGCGCCAATGATGAACGCAAGAGAAAGCTTCATGATGGCAGCAGCAACAACGCACGCACTCGCGAAGCACTTCGTCGCCTGTCCCTTTTATATGCGGGATCAAACTGCAAATAGCTATGAATAAATACGTACCACGCGCTGTTACGGCAAGACCCAGGCAAGATCTGATGGCAGAGCTCAAGATAGCAAAAGCTTGACCATATGGCAATGGCATATAACTAACATCGATTCTCGTCAGCTTGGAGTACCTTTCGATGGCTAAACTGTCACCTCAAAGAATGAGAAGATAATGCACCATCCCTGAAAGTGCCAACTTAGTTCATACGGTACGTCCATTGCGATAATGAATTGTGTACGTGACTCCGCATGCCAGTGTGTGCAGGAGTCACCTCTAATTCTCTCAGCGGCCGTGACGGCCGGCATCGCGAGGCATCGCGCCGGTTGGAGCACCACGAGAACGCCACGCCATATGTCCAGCGAATGCAGAAAGCGGCCGACAGAAATGTACTTATGCAGAACACCGATATCTGAAAGAACGTTCGAGTCAAAGAACGTGCGCACGTCGATGCATCTAGGATAGCAGCAAAAATGATAGGGTAACGGTATTACACCCGCCATGAGATATCCATCTGCATATGGTATTCGACGTCACAGTAAGTACTTAGTACCAGTCCGTACAAAATGGTCGCCAGCCACCCCGTGGATGGCCCCAAATCGCTGCTACCAAGCAACTAAACAAGTACTGATATCAGGAATATGAAGAGCACAACAAGAGTTTGACAAGAGATATCGCAAAACAAAGATCGACAAAAAGCGTACTAGTCCCGCCCGTGCTTGTGAATCTTGCGCAAGATGAATTGTAGAATGAAGGAGAGGAAGATGAATTAGAAGAGAGAGACGAAGTTGCTTGGAAAAATATGTCGCCCGGGCACCCTCCTGGCTTCGTCCAGTAACTCCCCACTCCACCATCCGTCCTCCGGCGTAGCTATCACGGCGATAATATCACCTGCCTGGAAATCAAACTCCTCCGGTATAGTCGCAGTGTAATCATACAATGCTTTGACTTAGATGGACGTTAAGGTCAACGACTAGTACCTTCAAATTGCACAATAGGAGGGCTTACCATAAAACAAGACACCACGTCCATCCTCCGTGTACTGTCTTGTCGGCGGCATGATTGGCTGCTGCTGATGGGGTGGTTGCGACAATGCCATCGGTTGTGGCGACGGCGACCTATTGATCGGTCCCGGGCTAACTGCTCTGTAACCTCCATACCCAAGTTGTTGTTGTTGCTGAGAACCATAATTCTGATGTGATGGCGTGTGATAATAATCTGCGCCTGAAGTCGACTGGCCACGCTGCAAGTTTCCTGATGCACCATTTGGTGGTGCATAACCGCTATGCTGAGGTGGAGGCTGGAAGACCCGACCCTGGGGAGCGGCGTATGGGTGAGTTGGGGGTGGGGCGTACACGGGAGTGTGTGCGGGTGGTGGTGCGTAAGAGGGCTGTGTTTGTGGTTGGTAGCCCTGGTTCTGCGGGTGCTGTTGGACAGCATATGCACCTGGTGGTGCTTGCTGCTGCATACCATAACCTCGGTTAACACTCGTCCGACGCTGGACACTTTGTGCCGACGGTGCATGGAGTTGCTGCTGCTGCTGCTGAACTTGTTGGGCATGGGTCTGGTAAGGTGGCTGTTGTTGCAGCTGCTGACGTTGTTGTTGTTGTTGCTGTTGCATGTACGAATCAGCCATTGAATCCATAGACACCTTGCCACTCGGATCCAATGCGATACCCACGCTGTTCCGACTCTGAGGACGTTGTTGAGAGCTGTAACTGTTATTGTAGTCAAGGTTCGCGCCGCTCGTATGACCAGATGCGGGGCTAACGCTCCTTGAGTGAGAACCAGGGGAAACAGAAAGTGATGACTGTATGGCAGGGTGATGCAGCGACGGGCTAGGGCTGCGACCGTTAGCCCCGATGCCTACACGACCCTCGCGACTAACTGGGCGCTCCAGGGTTTGCCCATGACTGCCGTTGCGTTGCGGTCCAGGAAGGGGTTGCTGAGGAGGTCCATTGTAGCTTCCCCTCCGACTGTTCGAGCGGCTCCTCCGGGCTTGTATCTCGCCAGGGAAACTCTGTTGATAATCTTCCAGTGCAGTATCGACGTGTGGGACAGATGCATGCCTAGGAGGCTGCATGAAGGATGCAGTTGGTGGGCTTGGAGAAGACGGTCGAGAAGATCCTGCAGCAGCCGTGGGGTAAGCGCCGACGACAAGCTCTGCAGAATTGCGGTAATCGCGCTGTTTTGGGTGTATAGGTGAAGCATTCGCTGGGGGAGTGAGAGCCTTGGACGGTGATGATACAGACGAGCCAGGGGGATTGAGATTATCGCCTGTGCCTCTCCTGATCGTCCCAGCGGCGCTCCGCAAGTTCGTCATCGCTTTGACCATCGGGTCCGTCTCGTCGCCAACATTTGTCGGTGGTCCATTGCTTCTGCTTCCACCCTGTTGACGTGGATCCTTGTTGGGATCAACCTCATATGCATTGCCACCAACTTTAAGCATGGTCTTGTGCGTCGTCGGATTAACCATCGCGGGTGCGCCCTCCACTTGGCTTGACGGTGAACTCGCCATTCCGCCATTCCCGTTCGTCTGCCCACGCGTGCTCGCCCGGCTTTGATTCTGTGATCGGTTGATGTTAGTCGCCGAATCAGCAGGAGGAGCAGTTCCCCTTCCACCCGCGCCTATGCCTGCAGTGTTCACAAGCTGCTCTTCTTCCTGCGGAGGCGGCTGTGCTGAGGACAGCCTGTTAACACGTTGAGATGATCTGGCAAACTGTGCAGGTCGGGTGGTGGGCCTTGAGGACGACGAGGGGAGAGAAACGCCTTCGGAAGAGTAATTGATGAATTGAGGTGGGTCGGGGATGGCATCGCCTGTACCGTAGTCGCGGACGAAGTTCTCTTGATCTTTCTCAGGTTCAAATTGTTCGAGTGCAAGACGAAGGCGTTCACAAGACTGGAGGCACAATGGGAATCAGATTGCACCGTGTTCAGATGATGGACTGCTCACCTCATCGTCCGAAACACACACAATGGACACAGCATTTGCATAGGCCCAGATGTTATCCTTCATGAACTCCATTCGTTCCTCCTCCAGATCCTGGCAACTATCGCAAAATGTCTTCCATTCTTGTTCCCATTTGCTCGTCGTATCCTGCAGCGCCCGGGCAAAGTTCGCGAAGTCTCGCTCATAAGCTTTGACTGTCTGCTGTGTCTTCTCCAACTTTCGCGTCATTTGCTCCAGTTCTTTACCCTGCACCAAAGTGCTCTGGGCAGTGAGAGCATTGATCCGCACGCAGTCGGCCTCGTATTTCTCCCGTGCCTTACTGACGTGGGCCTCTTGTGCCTGCTTTATCTTAAACTGTTTCTCTATCCCAGCCTGGTACGCCTTGCGGTGCTGCGTCTGTCGGGCGATGAAAGTGCCAGCCGGGCCTTCTAGGTCATTTCGGATCTGCTGGGCTAGTTGGAGATGGAATGCTGATTGTTTGTCAGTTTCGGACCGGAGAGTGTCGAGCGAGTTGCGCAGCTCCCTTATCGAAAAGAGTGAATAGCGAGACATTGCATGAGGGAGATTCCACGCACCCAATCTCGTCCCTGCCGACGACCATCTTCGCCAACTTAGCCATACGTTTCGCATAGTCCTCTTCGATGAGAGCTCTAAACGCAACATAGTGAATACAAGCTGCGGTATAGACAATGGTTCACACACCTCTCCTTCCAAAAATTGCGCAATTCTTCTGTCGTACGTCCCGCACCTCGCATGCGAGCGAAAAGGACATCTACACCACCATCGCCCAGGCCCCAAAAGGCGTTGCAGAAATCAGACGAGCGGGCAGCCAGGTCAGGAGAACCAGCTCTAGCGTATTTTGATAGTGAGGTCGTGGAGGCCTGCCTTCTAGCAGTCATGGTCGTGAAATCGTCGTGAGTGAGGGGAAAGAGGTCAGGTTGGAAATAAACGAATGCAACAGTGGAGGCGATGAGGCTGACGGCCCTTGCCGACCCTAACCTCAGGCTCATCGGGGCGACGTATATGAATTCATCATGATTGCTGATTTGTTTGATGAGCCGGGCTGTCTGTGCTCCGCGAGGGCCGATTGTTTGATGTTTCAAGCATCTAAATCAAAAGATGAACAGAACACAGTGTCAATGTTGTTCGATCCAAGGTGAACTCGGGCGAAAACTCTCTACTTCTACTCTGCACCAAACCAAAAAATATGACCCCTGACGGAGTTGAACCGGCGACCTTGTGGATGCTCAAGCTGGAATCACACGCTCTACCACTGAGCTAAGAGGTCATGCAACAAATGATGAAATTTAATTCTGTTGATGGACTGTTACGATTGACCACTAACCCGACGGCTCCCTAGCAGGTGCACGGCATCCAATTCTCGCAGAATAAAAAAGGATAGACAGTTCTTGTACATCCGGAATACTTCTCCTTGAGCACTAGCGATGCGCTGCGGGGAGCAATGAGGGGTCCGTGCGCTGAGGCGCTTACAGGTGTGGGAAGATGGGAAGAGGCGGGAGAGTGCTAAAAGAGGGAGTAGCCTTGTTACGTTGAAGGCTGAGCGTCGCTCTTTTTCGCTCTCGTCCCTCCCCTCCCTTTCTCTCGTTGCCCGCCATTGCTTGCCGCGTTTGTTTTCCTGCGTGGGTTGGGCATTTTCTAACGCTTTATCTATAAGTACATCGCACTCTCTCTTTTTGTGCGTGTTCTTTTTTACTGCCAACTCCTTCACACTCGTTTGCCAGCTACCCACTCCCTCCCCAATCCTTACGCTCTCTACATCTTTCCATCTTCTCTAACTACTTCTTTTTATTCTCCTCGCTTCCGCCGTTACCTCCTCTCCCATCTATTCTTTTTTCCATACCCCCATCCCTCATTTACATCACCATGATGGACGACACACAAACAGCTTTCGCAACTCAGTATCCTTCTTACGGGTTTGATCTCGACATGATGAAGGTGCGTTCTACCTCACTTTCTGTTATGACGGTGTTAATTCATATATTTGCAGAGATCCATGGATACCGTCGGTGGTCCGGATGCTAAAAAAGCGCGATGGTCTCCAACTTCTTTTGCTACCAACGGTGCTAACGGACTCGCTTCGGGCGCGGTGTCTGCCTCCCGTGAAGCATTCCAGAACTACGGATACGGCCCTCAGGCCAACATTTCCCAGGGCTTCAATGGTTCGCCTCCCTCTGCCACCTTTTCCGGTAATCCACTGTACTCCACATCCCTCAACACACCTACGAACGGAAATGGGATGTCTCAGCAGATGAGCCCCAATAGCGCGGCCGCATTTGCGCAACAGCAGCAGCAGCAGCAACAGCAGGTCAACGGAGGCGGAGCATACGGTGGATTCAACGGGTATAATATGCTTGGAATGGGTCTTCCTGCTATGCTCGGCGTGAGCGGTTTCCCTTACAGCAACCAAGTTGGAGGTTTTGCGCAGGTGAGTTTTCAGTCTTGCTCAACTCTTGGACAATCATTTTTCGCGATTCTCGACTTGTTTGTCTTCGGCAATCACCGAGCTACTTGTAGTCGCAAGCCGGGGATTGGGTGAACGCCACGTTGTGAACATCTCAAGAGGTGATCAGGGTATTATGACGGCCGAGAAAGACTACCCTGCTTGGTGATTGGTTGCACCAGGCAAGGTATCTAGCAAACTCCCAATCATCATGAAACAATGTGTAATCCTTTTTCTGAGAGTTTCTTGCTTCTCGTTCCTTATGGGTCATTGTGGTAGTTGGCTGACATGACGACACAGGGCTTCAACCAACGAGTACCTTCCTTGGCCCTCTCGACGCAGGCCGCTAACTACCCTGGCAATGCTCTCACTGCTGCTTTGGGTGCAACAGCAGCCGTCACTGGACGTACCGTCTATGTCGGTAATTTGCCTGCAACTGCTTCCGTTGACGAGCTCTTGAACCTCGTCCACTTTGGCCCACTTGAATCAATTCGCGTACTCCCCGAAAAGTCTTGTGTCTTTCTCTCTTTCCTGGACGGCGCGACTGCTGCGGCGTTCCACGCCGACGCTACGATCAAAAAGCTCGCACTCCATGGCCAGGAGTTAAAAATTGGTTGGGGCAAACCTTCTCCAGTCCCTAGTCAAGTTGCACTTGCGATTAGCCAGAGTAACGCGAGTAGGAACGTATACCTCGGTGGACTTGACGAGAACGTTACCGAGGAGCAGCTCCGCGATGATCTCAGCCGCTTCGGATTGATAGACCAAGTCAAGATCGTCAGGGACAAGAACATCGGCTTCGTGCACTTCCTCAGCATCTCCGTTGCTACTAAGGTACGATCCCGCATTAAGATGACGTTGAAAGGGCTGACACCTTCCTAGGTCGTAAATACCCTTCCCACTGAACCCGCGTGGGCCGGCAAGCGCGTTAACTACGGCAAAGATCGCTGCGCGTACATTCCCAAGTCACAGCAGGCTGCGGCCCAAGCCGCTCAGGCCGCTGCTGCCCAGTCTCTTGTCGCGCAATCCGCGGCTGCATCGCTCTCCCCCATCAACACCAATCAGGGGCCATTCTCTCCCTTCTCGCCGTACACGCCGTTTTCTCCAGACAGTCTCCAAGTAGCTGGCAGTCAAGGATTGAACAGGACTGTGTACTTGGGCAATATCCACCCCGAGACAACGGCTGAGGATCTATGCAATGCCATCCGGCGGGGGCGTCTTGCAGAGCATCCGTTATATGCAGGACAAGCACATTGCTGTAAGAGCAATCCATGTAATCTCCATCGAATGGGTGCTGACAAACTTACAGTTCGTTACTTTTATCGACCCGGCCGCGGCGTTCACATTCTTCCAAGTGGCGTCATATCAAGGGCTCACGCTCAACAATCGCAGGCTTAAAATTGGATGGGGCAAAAACTCTGGCCCACTTCCTCCTGCCCTTGCTCTTGCAGTGCACTCTGGGGCAACGAGGAACGTGTACATTGGCAACATTGAGGACTTCGATGCCTTTAACGAGGAGAGGCTCAAGAGAGACTTTGGGGAGTACGGGGATATCGAGTTAGTCAATTTCTTGAAAGAAAAGTCAGTAACATCGATTGTTATCTATTGGATGTGCGGCTACTGATGTATCACAGGAACTGCGCGTTCGTGAACTTTACGAATATCTCGAACGCGATCAAGGCGATTGATGGCGTGAAGAACAAAGCCGACTACGCAAACCTGCGCATTGCCCATGGCAAGGACAGATGCGCGAACCCACCTCGGTCAGGCCCCCAGGGCGGCTCAAGTGCGAGGAGGTCAGCAAGCGGGAACGGTCCGACATCTGCGGGACCGGTAGCGAGCGATGAGGGAGACATCAAGGTTGAGGGTGATGAAGAGATGGGCAACGAGGAAGGGTTCGTTCCTGTGGATGTCGTGGGCGAGTTGGTTGGCGAGGACCTTAAAGTCGAGGCCTGAGTCTCATAAGTATGCAAATCCTAACCTATCCTCCCCTTAGTCATTCCCTGGTCTCTTGTCTTGTCTCCTCTCCTCTCGTCTCCTCTCATTTCTCGATATCAATGGCTCTACGATACCCCTCCCCTTGCACATGCGACCCCACCCTGAAAGCTGCCCCGTTGGCGTACTTATTTTTTCGAACTACAAAGTGGATGGAAAGAAGGCGGTAGCGGATCCGCATCGGCGGTCACCTCCAATTGGAGGCTGGTCGTCGCCATATAGCGGACTTTGGGCTATTGGTTGTGCGATTATTATCAACTTGGCTTTCGTCGCGTCTGCTCTCTATTTTCTTTGATTGCCTTTGTTTATTTACCCTCCTTCCTTTCTCAATTATTCCCCTGCCATTTGCGTTTTGTTCTCATGCGGGATGTCCCAACGGACTGCTAGTGCGATCGACCTTTCTATACTCCTTGCGTCCCTTCCTCTCGACCGACACATGGATGCTCATACGTAGGATGCATTCGCGTTTACTCATCGTTCGCTGGACTGACTCGTTTGCTCGAGTTGGTCTTGTTGCTTCTCAGCTCTATGTTTCTGATCATATCCCGCGCTTTCGTACGAGTTATTGTTTATAAGTATCTGTGTATGTTGATATCAGTAACCCAGGATATATAATTCGGATCGTACAAGCAACGAGTCGGGAGTATTGGCGTACATTGGCAGAAGATATTCTCGTCCCAGGCTCCGGTCGCAATCGTCGGTTGGGTTAAAGATGGCCGGTGCGTCGCCATTGGTGGATGGATGTGAAAGGGGTAGCCAAAGGCCGACGTGCCCAAGTACGGGTATAAAAAGGGTCGATATTAGCATGACATATAATACACAGGTAGTGAACGACAAGTCCGTAGTCCCAAAAGCACTCATCCAAGATATCTCCAAATGAGATAAAAACAGAAGAATGTGAAGATAGCGCCCGCAATGAAGATATACATGTCTTGTGTGCTGTTGTAGATGGATCAGCTTCCTACATCACACGAAGGGTCTGAGAGACACGACCTTCTGCGCTCGATCCAACCAATGACGTCCCTACTAAGACCAAGCGTATTAGCAGCGTCGAGCAGTCGGCGCTGCGTCCCTTTGAGCATGTTACGTTGATCGACGAGGTTGTCGAGGACCTCTCGACCCTGTGCAAGAAATTCGTCTAGCCGTGTGTCTGTGTTCTGGAGGAAGGAGTGCTCGTGCAAGGCATGCTGTTCCCTCGTGGCCATGAACGGCTGAGGTATCTGAAAGGGCGATTCAGAATGTTCGGGGGTTGCAGAGGCAGCAAAACGTCGTCGAGCGTCGGAAGCGCTGGTAGGTAGGGGATTGGTGCCGGTGAAGAGCTCTGCACGTTGCTAAGATAGAAAGAACATTGTCAGTTGGTCGTGGATATTTCGGGCCTCAAGACGGAAACTGGGGATCAGGGATAACGGGACATCGCGTACGTCCGCTTCAGCTTGTGCCTTTATCCTCTCGAATTCCTTCCTTAGCTCTGCATAATCTGATCGGAATTTCTGCACTCGCCTGGTGTGAACCGCATCAGCATATTGCTTGCACGCCCCACGCTTCAAAACGAACGCACGTACGTCGCGGCTTTTTCCTGCTTCGCCTTGATCATCTCTCTGCGTGCCATGGAGTCATAATCGTCAATTGTCCTGCTCATAGCAGCCAAGGAGGCTGAGATCTGCCCTAACGAAGGCGTCAATTGTTCACAAGTGCGAGAGAATGCGATGAGAGCGCGGGATGCAGACCTAAAAGAGAGGCAGAGGTGTCCCCTCCGCGCAAACGCTCCAAGTCGGCCTGCACAGAGCTGGTTTGTCGGACGCCGAGAGTATAGAGTGAGTTCATGGTTGGAGATGGGTCGAAATGTGAAGGCGGTTCGGACCGACGGTAGTGAGCAATAGAAACGTGTAGCAAACAATCGTGGGAATATTGTTCCATATCTTCGCTCTCGAGTCCTCGACACACATTTCTGCCACGAAACCCTCTGAAATCCAGCTGGATTCAGGATCGGGCGATATCGAGTCGACATTGAGGCCTGAGGCCGTAGAAACCTGCTCCCCGTTCTCAGGAAAGGAGGGGGATTGCGTGTATATTTGGGAAAAGGGTAAGTAGTCGTGGAGGACTATTGAATCGGCTAGCCTTTGTCGACTAGTAACAGGCCCCGTGAAGCTCCTATGTATGTTTCCCGGTCCCAAGGCCTCAAATTGGGCCTCAAAAAGGCTATGTTTCGGGCCTCAAAAAGGCTAAAGTCGGGAAGGGTAGTCACAAATGTCACGATTTGTCACAAATAGTCACGATAATCACTATTCCGCAAGTGCTCGTCCGGCTCCAGTTAAGTGCTAAAAGTACGAAAAAGGTCTCGCCATGAGTGCTGACAATGACGAGCATGAAGGCCGCAAGGTCCCGAGCGCTCTCAAAAAGGCTATAAACCGACAAGGATACACGAATTTTGCGGTTTCAAGGCCCTCAAAAAGGCTATTTTCGGGAAGGAAATGGCCGATTTTGACCCTCAAAAAGGCTATTTTTCCGGGAAACCTACATAGGAGCTTCACGGGGCCTGATGGGTGAGTATGCAATTTCTTTGGTCTCAATCTTTCAAGCTTTCAAGCTTTATGACTGGGATTCTGACTTCAGTTTTGACATTAGGATTGAGGAGTTAAAGAGGACAGCTTTCACTTTCGGAGTTAGGCCACCTGATAATTGTAGTGGAATCCCATGTTTTCCGTTCCTGCCGGGAACTGCTTCAGCGATGCCCCGAATCTGGACGGTCAGCAAGAACTGGCGAAGTACTTGGTCAAAGCGATCTCGAATAGGGTTCATGAATGCCAGGGCGAGGACTCGTCCTTGCCGGCGGATGCTCGGCGTCTTTAGTACCTGACGTCAAAATCATTCACGAGCTCAAAGGTCGACGTTCAACGGTCGAACAAACACCACTCCGAGTCGCTGCGGACTGGAATCGATGACAGAATGGAATCGACATCGACATCAACGTCGATGAACCATTGAAGACTTGATAGCTTTTCTGGCAGTTCTAATAGGTTTTGATAGCGGAGAAGCTATGTTTGGTACTCTTCTTCCTCAAGCCCTCCTGCTCTAGCTCTCAGATTGCGCCGAGTCGGCATCATGACACACTGACTTCACAACTCTTCACAACTTGCGCTCGGAGAATGCTGCCGGAAATCTCTTACTTTGCTCATGTGCCTGTGAATATAAGAGTCCTTCCACAGCCTGGTAGGTTATAATTATACCTCTTGTGACCTGTGCGGTGCATCTTTGGTGCTTGACACAGCTTGAATTATATTCCTCTCAGATTCGACCACATACCGCTCTAAAGAGCCGTCATCGTCCAAGGAACGGCTGCGGCGCCTATCATCACATCTGAGTAGTTCAACTACTCACATCGCTTGTCGGCATGTTGCTTTCTGGCTATGTATGGGCTAGACGCAGCTGGATGAAACTGCGCTGGTGATCTCAGGGTAAGTAGGACGTGATTGCGAGGCCAAGGAACTCGTGGCGAGAGGTGGATTCTCTCAGTTCTGGAGCTTGAGATTTCTCTCTATAGCAGGCCAGGCTTCGTCACCAGTAACATCTCTACTTAGCAACCCTGGTCTTCCCGCGCTTTCACATCGTTTTTCCTCATCGTCCATCCCCTCGAAGGCGGCCGTTTCATGCAGCTTTTCACGCGGTGGGATCTGGTCGGATATCGATACCATCAATCCATCTCTAATTACAGTCTCGCTGCGACACGATATTGCAACTTTGAAGACCGAAAGATTCTGGACAAGGATATCGATCTCGAAGCAGGCGTATGGTCGTCGTGGACCCCCTATGTTTCTGCGGTGATATAGGTACTGTTCCTGGCCGCCTCTGCTTGTTCGCCTACGCTTGTCGGTGATTTCAGGTGACTTTATCGAATGTTATGTCGGAAGTCACTGTTCGTGAGCGCTCATCATAGTTCTCTCCTGCTTCAGGAGCACTCTTACCCGATTCTGGTTTTGTATATCAGGATGAATTGACCAGGTGGTATTCTTGATTTTTGTCTGCCCTCAGCTGCCCTCGCTAGAGTCACCGGCATCGGTTCTCTGACAATTGGCTATGACAAAAAGGCTATTCTCTGCTATTCTCTGGTCTGATTTGATTGATGATGCGGTAGTTAGGATGACTCTTGAGTCCAGTCAATCCTATTTGATTATCAGGGTGGCTCTTATCGCACTTGTGCGTGCATTACTCGGTTGCCCACTAACCTTTGTCTGAGGGCCCATTTCGGGGGGCGGACAAAGCGCAAGGAAGCGACGGGACGAGCATTGATGTCGAATTGCGGGAAGGGGGATGACCATTGTTGAGGGACGAGAATAATGGATATATTGTTTGTACGATAAGCGGGCGCCTTTGGGGGATTTGTTTGTAGAACCGTGAGAAAGCTGGGAGAGTAGAATAGGGCGGGGAAAGTTGGAATGCCAGACTTGGCTCTCGTTACGAGGATCCGCCACTCGTCCGATTGTTCCCTCATTGTCTCCTTGAATTCCTCTTTTTCTTTTCTTCTCTCCCAACATTTTTTTCTTCTTCTTCGCTTTCCAATTCTTCATCTCCCTTTAAGCACGAGCTCACTTCTGCAACGACACAAACACGACCCACATGGATCCCTCTCAGCACCACCACCACCACATAGATGATCATTCGGCCCTCGCAGCTGGCGCCTCGTACGGGTTTTACCCGGAGGAGGACCAGTACAACCTCGTGTATCCACCCGCTGGCCTGCCCCCGTACCAGCAGCAACTCGCTCAGTCCGCACCCCCTTCGCGTGGGTACCAACCGCCTATTCCCCCACAACACGTTCCTCGTGTCGATCTAAACTCTGACCACATTCATTTATTTCCAGGCCAGCTCTCGAATACTGAGCTGCAGCAGGCTTTTCAGATGCGTGGGCTCGGCCTCATGCCCAACGCCAACCCTTATCCGAACCACCAGGTGTATAGCTCCTCCCCGCAACACGTTCCTCTCTCACTGTCCCACTCCCCTCCGCCTGCCTCCCCGAATATGTATGACCCTCTCTCGCCCCCCATCTCCGGATCGGACACATCGGCAGACGGCATCTACCCCTCTCGCAACAGCAGTGGTACCGGCTCTCCTTCTTCATCAAGGGCTAACAGCCTCGTACACCGCAATCCTTTACGTTACAATCCGACTCCCTCTCCCTCCGGCTCTTCTGGGCGCCGTAGTCGAGGCCGTTCTTTCAACGATTCTGACGAAGACATGGGTGTTTCGCTCGCGGAGAGTATTGCTCACACTAGGAAAGAGGCGACGCGGAGACAGCGTATCGAGGCTGAACAAAGGAGGCGCGACGAGCTTCGCGATGGATACGCGCGACTCAAGGATGTGTTGCCTGTGTCGAACCAGAAAAGCAGCAAAGTGTCGCTTTTGGAGCGAGGTGCGCCTTGATTGGTCATGGGTGCCATCCCCATTCTGAACGCTGACAACCTTAATTGTGCGCCTAGCTACGAATCATATCGTCTCCCTCGAGAAAACGAACCGGCAGCTGCAAGACCGTCTCGCTGCCGTTGAAGCAGAAGTTATGAGACTCAGGTCGCTTAATGAGAAGATTTCTTTGGGGACACCGTCTCCCATGAGCATGGGTGCCGACATGCGTCCCTTGTCGCCGCCCCCGGAGACGTCTGCGCCTGGGCACTCTCTCACCTCGGTGTCGGGCCAACAGCCCCCTCATGAAGACTCTAGCCCGTCGCCTTCCGAAGGCGGGTTTTGACTACGACCGGTGCAATTGTTCCCCAAACTTTTCCAACCCCTTTCACTGTACATTTTCATCATCTCTTTCATCTCTCCGAATATTCTGTATTTTTCATCGTGCTCCATCTTTCATCCGATTCACGTTTGCATTTCTACGCTCTCTTTGTGGGCAGGGATGCCCCAACTTTTCGGAGTCCGTTCTTGGTCGATGGCATCGGCGTTGGTGGATCGTGCACAGCGCCGTGCGTTGCGTTCCACGACAATCCACTCTCGCCCGTTTCCGACCGACGGCTTTCGCTTGCGGGACCTACGACTCGACGCCGTGGGCTGGCCTTAGGAAGCGCTTACCATCCGAGGTGGAGATCGCTTCGCTCACTGCTGATTGCGATATCTCGTATCTTGTCGATCGGTGCTTCTATCGTCTCGCGCACCGAAAAGGCGAAGTTCCAAGTGGATTACGCACACATCGTACCATGCCTCCTTTCCCTCTCTGTTATTGGCCATTGATTACGTCTCATCACGCCCCACAACATCGCTCTCGACCTTTCATCCGTCCAAGGGCTTCCTTTCGTCACCATCGATATCTCATCTTCACCCGCATCTCCTACCCCCACTCACAACTTCCATCGACGGTTTGGAACATCCTCCTCGAAAAGCGATGACACTTACGAAGGATACGGATATTATATGACTGAAACAGACGCTTAACGAACTTTCTACGAATTGACGGCGGGGTTTATGAGGGGAGTCGAATTGGAAGTCAGCGTCTCTGCGTGCATGCTCTCCTCCAGACGGTATGCCCAATTCTCTCTGATTTTGATGATGCTCGTCATCGTGACCACGGTGACGTCGGATGCTTGGCGGGCGAGCCCGCCGAACGTCCCTGACTTTGCCCTCTTGACGAGGGCCGCCGTGTAGCTCGCCCGCTCTCGGCAGCGGGCGGATCGACACGAGGATTGGGTTTGCTGTTCTTTTTGGGGCGGGTGCGCGTATTTTGCTTGGTTTCGGATCCGCTCGGTTCTCGGCCATGAAAGCGTTGCCGCATATGTATCTCATGTAGTTAGATAGTTTAGTCTGTCTCATCCGTGCAATCTGAAATGTTATGTGTATCCTTCCGACCCCTGCTCTTGACGGTGCGATCCTTCCGCGATCAGCAAAATCGGTGTCGGAGGCACATCGCTTGCAATACACGGATTCAAATGTGGAATTCGTAGATGTTTTGCTTCCGCTCCGACGGAAGCAAAAGGAGACAAAAGGGAGTTAGGTGATTTGAGAGGCTGGAGGACGGAACACCTGCCGATACATGCTCGACTTCAATTACAAGGTGGACAAGAAACGAGATACCATTGACAAACTCGAGACTAGCGCAATACACAAATATATCCGCGTCGATTCGACTATGATATGCTAAGAACGATTCGCGATGACGCGGAATGCCGTCAACAGCCACCGTTGCGGCAGTAGGAGAAGAAGAAGGAAGAGGAAAGGGGGGTGATGCTGGAAGAAGAGGAGGAAAAACCCATCGGCGAGATCGACGAGCGATATCGATGGACCATGCTGGGCTCGAGGGCTCGAGAAATCTGGCTCGAGAGACGGATTTAGGGGGCAGGGCGGAACACGTGTTGTACACGTTCAGAATCGAAGGGAAGGTCAATGTCATTGGGACGGGAGAGGAAGACTGACGTGTGCGGCGCAAGCGCAGATAGCCCTGGGCCGCGGCGGAGGGCAGGGCACCGATCTGGATGAGGGCAGAATGCGAGAGGCCTGGAGCAGAGTACTGAGCAAAGGTATGAGAGAGAGAGCAAACGTTATCGCAT
Organism: Bondarzewia mesenterica; assembly: GCA_004802705.1. Classification (NCBI taxonomy): domain Eukaryota; kingdom Fungi; phylum Basidiomycota; class Agaricomycetes; order Russulales; family Bondarzewiaceae; genus Bondarzewia; species Bondarzewia mesenterica. The sequence continues at coordinate 76,712 of SGPL01000038.1, read as the reverse complement.
TTTCGGATTACATCGTGACGCGCGTGAGGAGGCAGTGGGGCGTGTGGGGGTGTTGATTTCTGAAGAAGAAAAGAGGGGGGGACGGTGAGATACGTGAGGACAGCGGGCCGTGCACAGCCTACATTGCTAGTCGGGATCGGGAACTCGTGCTACAAGCCCAACGATCCTGGCAGCGTGTTGTGGCGCTGCGGCTAGTCTCAACAGACTGTCATCCCTAAACTCTCACCAGTACATGACGAGTGCCCCCGTTCCTAGCGGTTTGAACAAGTTCGAACCTGAGTAAGTCAACTTGCTGGATAGATATCTGTGAGAAGCAGACGGCAGCAAGGGTGCTGAGGAATACGTTTCGTTCCTGGAATGGTGATGAGAATCAGCTAGGCGTGGTAGAGTGTGAGCAGAGGACAAATTTCGAAACCCAGAGAACAAGTTAATTTGATGAGAGGACCCGTGCTACCTGCGACACCATTCGGCGCTTTCCGTGATGACTGTGAAGGGGGACAAAGTGAGCCCTATGGGTGCATGTATTTCTTCAAAACTCGAAACTCGAAACTTGAAAACCCGTGACCTGAGGAATCAGTACCATTGGCATTGTCCGTGACACTATCGATACGTGATACACGATCGTGATGAGCATAGCTCTCCTGTAGTTGTAGGATACCCGGTGGGACGGACTCGACGGAAGGAGATTCGGGATTCGGAAGGAGGAGTGCTCGAATGGCCTCGAGGAGTTAATAGAAAGGCTAACCATCCATCAGAACTCGTGTGGCTATATCGGAGCCGATCGATGGTCTTCTGTCCCATTCCCATTTCCCCATATTAATTATGGGAGCATCAACCCCTTGGAGCTGCGACGGCGAAAACCGACTGTTTTTTCCACCAGGGTCCTCTCGCAAAAAAAGAGATACTTGTATCATAACAAAACTGCGTCAATGATGAAATTAATGAAGCCAGTTTTCATGAAATGGGAGCTCGGGAAAACCAGAAGTTTTTGAATTCATCGATCGTAACGGCGGAGGTGGTGAGATTTCCTTCGATGGTGGGCAAGGGGGTTTTGATACTTGCAAAGGCCCAGACAATTCCCCCAGATGTCGAATTGTGCACTAGATGCGAAGACAGGAATAGTGGCAGACAGACAAGGGGGAGGCGAAAGCAAAAGCCTCGAGGAAAACGCAAAGCGGACAAGGCGATCCGTGGGGAAGGAGAGTGCGCGTGGGAGGCAGATGGATAGATCAGCTCGTCAGGTGGGTCCAGCGTACGAACGCCGGCCGGTCCATAAGAACGAATCCACCGAAGACAAATGGGTCGGAAGCAATCCAGGCTCGACAGCACGTAGTGCGGGGCTTGTGTGCTTGCGGAAGGGGATCCAGTGTGGTTCAGAAAGGGCACATGCCGATTGCGTAGGGCGTGTAAGTGCTGAAGGGGAAGTCTCTGTGACGAGTAAACTTTGTGGCACAGAGCCTGCGCTAGAGTATCTGCGGGGTAAGAAGGCACGGGCGTCCGCCACTGAAAATCCCGTACGCTGCGCGCCTCATCTTAAACGTTCCGAGCACCGAGGACCAGGGGCCGTGTGTATCATGTCCTAGAGAGAAGAGAAGGCCGTGGGGAGAGTGAAAAGGGAGACTGTGGACTCCTTTGACGGCGGGGAATTCGCCGTGCAAAGGTACATTGGGCCCTGGTGTGATTCTGGCGGCAACGCGGAGTTCGCTCGCGGACGTTCGGTCACTTGGAGCTGAGAGAGCGTTGAATGGGAAGATCAGGTGCATCATGGCAGGTCCTTGTGTGCGCATGATGGGAGGGCACCTGAGCAAAGTCTATAGACAAAGTTACATGCACCATGTGATCCTGGAAGCGTTGGATCAATTATGAGAACACAGGAATACCATATGGAAAAGTCACTTGCATAGTTGCGCCTTGACATCCAAGTGACGCGGCAAGGTCATCTGTACACAACTTTTGAAAAGACAAAACAGCACACAGCATTACGGTGTTTGACGTCTCAAACAGCTGTTGACACAAGAAACTATGGCGTTTCCAGACGAGTCTGGTGGAGAACAGGAACCTAGGCAAGTTAGTCGGAGTGTTTGATCACATTAACTGTATGTGTTCTGTGAATAGAAACTAGGATCCGTCCAAACACTCACGGGTTCGATGAGCGGCTGCTGAAAGTCACCGGACCCTCTGAACCTGTATGAACGTCCAGCGCTGTCCGAAACCAATATACCTTATCGAGAATTTGTGAGAAGCGATGGACGATCACTTACGAGGCTTCCACGAGCACAAACTTATTCCTGCGAAGAGGTCCCGCAAAGGTCCCGCAATCCACATCGCCGCGGACTCCCAGAGGCAAAGTTTGAGTGGAGATAAGACTTGGAAGTGGTGCGGGGTTAGGTTCGATCAAGTCTGTGACATTCCCAGATCGTTACATCTGCCGTCATTTGTGACCGCCTTCTGAGTTCTCATTCCCAAGTCGCGTTCCTCGACGACGTCGACCGACCCCTCACGGGCGTTGCAGGCCCTTACACTGACAGACTGACGAGTATCTCCTCAAGACACAGAATTTGCTCCAAAGTTATTGTTTGACCGCCGATCTTTTACCATCATCTCTTGCGATACCGTCTTCCATAGTAATTGTTTATCTCAGCCGCTAAGTTATTGCCATTATGTGGTGCGTTTCTTCGTGTCGGTCTTTCGTTGTTGAGACGTCCTCACAATGATGCTTGTGGAAAGGTGCGATAACTGCCTGCTCCTCCTACCTCTCGTAAGTCCCCATTCGTCTACTTTCCTTGTGGCGTCGTATTGACCCCGGGGGAACTTCGATCCTCCAGCGAGGTGGTGCGATCGCTTGGGCTGTTATAATCTTGGTACGGCATCTCCCCACCTCGCAGTTGTATCTTCTGTGTTTGACCATCACCGCCGCTTTTAGCTCTACAGCATTGCAGGTGGTGTCTTCTTGTTCAAATATGGCCAATTCTTCTATTTCGTCTATCCTGAATTGTAATCAACGATCGCTCTCACCTCCACGGGTCTCCAGGCTGATATTCTGCTTTTTCACGTAGACAGATTTATGGTGGTATCGCGATGGGTGTCGGAGCGGCTGCTATGATCAATGTATTCGCTCTTTCGAACGTAAGCCCTGCTTCTTCCGAAGAAGTTGTCACTTATGGTTGAATGTCCTGCTTGTTATCGCTGCCTTGTCACAGCGGTCTTACATATGGACGCGCGTGTGCAGATTCTTGTGGCCTTTTATGCTTGTCATCTCGGCTGTTCGTGCAATTATCATGATCGTGGAGCTTCAACGGGGGTAAGCCTCTCCGTGTCTCAAGATGCGAGATCACTTGCTCATAACTACACGCGTCGGGGCTTGTGCCGGTCGCGATCGCTCTCGGATCATACAGGAAAGACAAGATTGCTTGGGAATGCGCTAACGGAGGCGTCGCGTGGATGGATCCCACCAGCACCACTATTAGCACCAGCAGCGGGACTATTCCCGGCACGTTCTGCACCCAGAGTTTCTCTAGTCTCTATGCCGCGTTCATCATCTCTCTGCTGTTTGACCTCGGTTTCCAGGTCAGCCGATATGCCTCTCTTCACCTGAGCGCTGTGATGGTGGCCGGCAATGAAAACTCCTAACTGTCGAATTCGAACAGATGTACATGCTCTTTCTGAATTGGCGGTTCTCCAAGCGGCTGGAGCATTATCAGAGCATGAAAGGTCCATTCACGGGAGGTGAGTGACAATCGTTCGCTGGGACCGGCTTCCTTTCCGTCGCGTCTTTTTGACCACGCGTTTTCTGCATGCAGGTTATTACAACGCTTGATTGAACGACGGGGACCTGGTTTGTTCTGCCGGTCTCTCACTATCGCGGACGTTTCCTTTCTTCTCTCGACTGGCTGTGCTCACACATTGACGACTAATCACGATGTTTACGACATTTTACGTTTTCTGGGCTCCTCTCCCCGTAACGACCTTATATCCTTATTCTTTTTCACGATGCTGATGCTGAACCCCCCCCCCCGAGCGCTTTTGTTGGGTCGTGTACACCCGTGTGTCCCTGCTAAGTAGTGGTTGCGCGGCGTTCTCGTTAAGTGGCCCGCGGGTCTTGTGGCCTAGCTACCGCCGAGCACGAACCCTTATGTGGTTATTGAGAGCTATGTTGAGCGACGTTCCGCACGCTGATACGTATATGTCCGGGGAGAAAGGGAAAGCGGAAAACGCGGGTCCGACGACGGAACATTAGGGTGGCGTCTGGTAGCGTCGAAATCGGGCTGCGCATTTGATGATCGGAAGGAAAAAAAACAGAGGGAGAAGGAGAGAAAGTTGAGAAGAGAATTAAAACAACGTGTAGACGCCCTGACCTCGTGCTGGTCTGGCACCGCGAGACGAGGGCGAAATGAGTGATGGGATGTGTAAATACGGATGACGGGGTGAGAGTGGGGGACAAATGTTGAGAGAGTCTATCATCCTCGGCGAACCGGATCTTTAAATTTGAGCGTTGATGAGATAGGCTCGGCAGATCGATGCGGCAGGAGGTTGATGTTTGTCAGAGTCAAGGATGGCGTCGTGAAATATCGGAAGGGGATGGAGATGAATTCTTCTGGGCTGGGGTTGGGGGGAAAAAGGCTAAGCCTCTGGCGAGGAGACTGGGAGACCGACTGGTCAGTGTTCGGTGGTAGTACCAGCACAAGACGGCCAGCGGTACCAACCCACGGGGCCACTCTTTCCTCAACGGTCGATTCGAATGTGAAGAGACGCTGGCCGGTACACCGAGACCGGTCAGGACACGAGGCAAGGTCATCTCCCGTACCCTCCCCCATCTTACATATAAGCTCCCCCGTCCTTTTCCTTTTCCCTCATCCTTTCCTTCTCCCCCGGCGCCCTCACAACTTTCCCTGTCTCTGCCGGCCTTTTTTTCTTCTGTCTTCGTCCTCTTGTTGTGTCCCTGCACTTCTCAAACCTTGTTGTGCTATTAGTTGTTCGTCCTTGTTCTCTCTTCCCGACTGCACCGCTAATTATGTCTCCTCTCTCTTAGGTCCCCGCTTTATTCTGTCTCACTTATTAGACCATCATCTGTACAAGACCGCACTGTCCTACCCGCATATATCCTGTATTAGCCCTATCTCGTCCTGCATCTCCTCTCTTCAATGGAAGGCCCCCTCGAGCACGTCCTTGACCACCCCAAGAGCCCCGACTTCATGTACGACTCTCTTTCGGGTCTCGATTACCTCCAATACCCCAACAATGAGCCTTATGGCCTCGCCTCCTTGAACCTCTCCAACCCGCTCAACGACTACTCGTACATCGGCTCCTCCTACACGACCGGCTCCCCCGCTCGCCCCTTCACCCCCACTCACAGCATTTATCCTGCTGTGCTCTCCAACCTCAGCGCTGGCGAGATGTCCTCCGACAGCATGCAGTCGGGTCGCACCAGTCGCGGAAGCGGCACTCACTCTCCGTCGCTCGCTACCGTGCCCCGCTCCCACCGCTACAACCCCATGGGCGTTTCTGTGCCCGCGCGGTCGACCACCACCCGCGAGCGCAAGCGCCGCGCGAGCAAGCACGAGGACTTCTCCGACGACGACGACGATTTCCAGCCCGCGCAGAACACGAACCCGAACGAAGTGTGAGTTGTGCCTCATCGATCTCGCCCGATCTGTTCTCTGATTGCTATGATATCTATCTTCTTTCTTTAGTCGTCGGGAGGAAATCCGTCGTCAGCGCATCGAGTCGGAGCAGAGGAGGCGCGACGAGCTCAGGGACGGGTACCGCCGTCTCAAAGACGCCCTTCCGGTTTCCAACCAGAAGTCGAGCAAGGTGTCTTTGTTGGACCGGGGTGAGCGCATTTCTCCTTCTTCATCACCTTTGGCCCGAAGACTCATCGATCCCTACGCAGCTACCACCCACATCAAGTACTTGGAGATGACCCAACAGCAGTTGCAGACGAGGCTCCAGCAGGCTGAGAGCGAGACCCAGCGCCTTCGTCAGGTCAACGAGGCCCTGATGCTCGGTACCGCAGAGCAGCGCCATGCCGCTGCCGCCGCCGCCGTTGCTGCCGTTCAGCAGCAGGCCCCGGCTAGCTTCTGATCGCCCCTCGCTTTCAGAGGCCCGCGCGCGACTGATAACATCGGCCCCGCTCTGTGGTTCTCTTACGAAAATGCGGACCTTTCCCCCCCGCCACTATGATGATTGATGAGACTGATGACCTGCCCGGACTGCAGGATGCTACATTATTACCATGGACTTGTTTTTGTTACGATGTTTTGTTACCTCTCGCATATCCCCTGCTCCCTCCTCCCTGCATCATTTTTTGTCACATTTTTGGTGGTGTTCAACTTTGGGACTGGCTACGCTGATCGTGCGTCTGGCGACGCACCCCCACATTCCTTCCCCGGAGTCCTCTTCCTCACGGCCGAGCCGTACTAAATTGTCTGTCCGCTTCCGATGCTGATGGTTGACCCGCGGTCGCCTCGCTCTCTGGAATGCCGACACCCCCCTTCCCGCCCTTGTCAAGGACGACAGGCCGACAACATGAAGACGATTACTAACGACGAGGTAGATGCCGGAGGCGACACGACACCGACACAAGACCTATTCGCACGCGAGGCTTGAGGCGCTCAGCTGCCGCTCCTGCGTGAGCCGCGGCGCGCTTCGCCCACAAGCGACATGGCACATTCTTGTCTTCTTTTTTACACCCGTCGCACGTCCCTCCTCCGTCCCCGTCCAAGTCCCACCGTCTGCGCAATCCCCCTTGCGAGCTCTTCGTTGAGATATCGCAACCTCTCTTTCTGCGCGCCGATACACCGGCATCATATTCGTCCGCCACGACTGTCCCGACATCCTCTACACTCATGACTCCCTGGGCACATTTCTTATTCAGCCCTGCCTCCCTCTAATGGTATCCATCATCACCTCGTGCACTAATATTATTGCTATCCCCTGATTTATGCCTCCTCACCTCATCCTCATAACACATCCTATGCGATGCGCCAGAACGTGACGCGCGCGCGGCCGATCACCGTGCACCATCACGACTGTTCCGCATCCGCCTTCTCCCTCCCGCCCGCATCGCATCGTTCTTATTTCCGATCTCCCGTATTTGTTGACGACACTTGCAACAACGCGGGCAACCACATCAAGGGTGGGCGGCATGCAGTCTCCATCCCTACGACTATTTCAAGAGCAAGCAACACATTCTCCGTTATCCGTTCTTCGTCCGAATTCCCCCACTACGCCACCGCTTCCCCACCTCACCATTCGCTGCGCCGCTGAAGGGTCCCTCGTATGCTTCGCTGCTTCCTCGTCTCCTGCGCGCGCGCTAGTCCGTGCTGTGTTCGAGTTCTTGAGTTGAAGCGGCCCGCGTTCGAGCGCGTACTCCTTCTGTGGTTTGTTGCGGCAATCTGGTAGGTCGGTTGGCTACGTAGGCACGGACGACTGGGTTTTCGGGATTGGAGTCCCGAGTTCGTCGTTCGCACCCCCCCAAGTTGGGTCCGCTGGACACGTCTCACGTTACTTCTGCTCGTTCGTTCGGATTCTCGACTATTCATGGTCATGCTGTTACCCCGCTTCCCCATCCATCTACTAACCCTCGCTCCCTGCCCCCCGCGTCGTGCAGCATAGTTGTCCGTCGCACCTCACTTTGTCTCTCTCGTCTGTTGGTTAATTCCCGTCCGGTCGCCTCTCTTCTCGTCTTTCGTTGTTGTTCAGTTTCTTGTAGTCGTCGTCGTCACCGTTGAGCGCGCGGACGTTTGAGGTTCGTTCCGGATGTTCCGCGCATTTACTCTTACTTGATTTGACATGACCGCGAGTTTTGTTTACTGTTACACTTTACACACGACGATTTCGTTGCAATGATGAGCCGCTTTTATTATGATAGGAGTTTGCCGGAAGTGAGACTCCAGGATGTCTGACATTACATACAACGGTCCCTCAAATTGCAAACGGAAGTTTGACTCGAGGAAGGTCGGAGTCCTCTGTGGTTTGTGCCTATAGACAGAGATAGTAGTCGCCGAGATGAAGAGCTTCTTCTGATCGATATTCAAGCTACAGTACGCGTGACATGCGCGCCCTCATTTCAAGTTGCACGGTGAGGCATTGCACGATTCTGGTTATGTACAGCTCGAGAAGATCGTCTTCGCGAGGCAGTGCGATGCCAGTGCGACCTCGTTACCTTGACGCGGCGTGGGCCAATGGCTAGTCAGTGGGGTCTATTCTCGAGCTCGGGCGAAAAGGCGACTTCACTAGTCAATGGTTGTAGGCACACGACGAACGGAGACCTCCCGTACTGTACATGCTCTTACGGTATGGCGATGAAGTCCCTATACAGTTTGCTTCGAACGAAGGAAGACTTCAAGTTCCTGCGAACTCTCACGGGAGTGAAGCGTGCAACGAACACGTGCATGTTCTCGCAAAGACGATCAATGCATTATATCGATGGATGTGAATACGAATTCGGATCCTGGTTATCAATGCGAAGAAGGGAAAGAGGAAAAGGATGTGCACGCATGGATGTGCGGGTTCTGACAAGGCGAAGATCGAGAGGTCAGCAGTAAGGAAAGCAAATTTCATGTAGGAACGACGGATTCGGATGTAGTTCAGATAAAGGAGGAGCACGCGAGCGCGTAGGAGATGTCGAACGACGCGGCGACGTGCACGCCTGCCGCGTCGAATGTGACGGGACCAGTGGCGGTGGGACCTGCGAAGGGTGGGTACAACGTGACGGTGCCTAAATATTTGGAAAGCATAAATTCAGGTCGAGCGTATGGTCGCGAAGAAGGGAGAGTCTAGAGGGATACCTTGGACGAATGTGAATGGATCGACAGGGTGGGTGAAGTTGTACGCGTGCTGTGCGCAAAGTAGGTACTCTCCGAACCTGGTGAGAAGCGCGATGGCGGTGCTCAGTGAGTCTCCAAAAAAAGTCGGGTTGACAGTGGCATGGAGGAGGTTGGGGAGAGGAGAGAAGGGGTTTTGCTTACCATGGCGCGCTGGCACCGGCAATGTAGGTCTCCAGCCCAAAACGGGGCGTCTGTCCTGCAGTGAGCGGTTCCAAGTTGGCTCCGATCGCGTTGGTCACGGAATACGAGTAGGAGGGCGCGTCGCTGCTGTTGGCCGGTGAGAACGTCGCGAGCGAGGTGTTCAATCCGTACTCAATCGCGGAGCCAACCACATCCAGCGCGTCATCTACAGCAACCCACCTGTATCAAATGGATATCGAAAGTAGATACGACCGAACGCGGGTCAGTCAGTCAGTCAGTTGAAGGTGTGAACATGGGCTTGCCGCTTGTAGAGGAAGGGGACATCCGAGTCGCTCACGCGCCGGACCAGGGGGACCTCGACCTTCGCCTCTTGGAAACTGAGGATGCCGAGGCCTGGCGGTCCTGCGTTGCTTTCTCGTCCAAGCTCAAGAACGATAGGATGCTCGTCTTCCGAAAGACCCGGATAGAGCGTCGCATTAACGGGGAGAAGCGCGTCTTGGTACACATCTGGAAGCAACTGACGCATTCAGAATAAATTTCAAATTTCCCAGGTCAGTGCATGAGCTCTGTACAGTGCGAGAACATGACGAGATACATACACTCCGTGCGTGCGCTTTGCTGGTGACGATGCACACAAAAGTCGTATTGTACGTCCCCTGGATGGCCGTCAGCGTACGCTCGTACAATGCAGGCGCTGACGATGCATGAACGGGATGTGAAGCGAGAGCAACGGCGAACCCGTAAAGAGCAACAGATAGGGATAGAAAGGCCATGATCCACACCTAGCGCAATAGCCCCCAGTTCAAGTGCTCCAGTTATGCGCACAACGTTGCCAGTTGAAGACAGAAAAGTGAGATAGGTTCATTTCAATCACCTGAAATAACATGCGACATCACCATAGCCGAGCAGGAAAGTTTACGAATAGCCTGAGAACATGGTCGCAGTATTGTAAGTAATGCAACGAGTACAGTAGTCAAGTGAGATGGATACACGGCGGATGGAACTGGCCAGCTTGGCCTTGGTGAGAGCCGCCCGGCCCGTGAGGTGGTTCGGCTACATACGTAATCGTCGTCTAAAGAGCGAATTGCCAGATCGATACGAAACGTACTTTACCCTTCGACCTCAATTTCCACTTGCCCCACGTCGCCAAACGTAGAAAGAGCAGTAAGAGTCATACTGAGTGAGAACTAAGTACCTCCTCGTCACCTCATCGACTTGTCGACGCATCCGGCATCAACAGAAGAAGACATGGACACCGCTGCGACCCGCAAACAGCTCAAGATCAAAGCCGGCTCAACCAAGAGGTTAGCCGGTCGAATTACGATGCCACACTCGGTCTGATGTAGTGCCTGAATGTGTGGGATGCAGGTTGCTGAAGGAGCATGGGATGTATCGGGAGCAGGTGGAGGACAACAAACGCAAGCTAGATAAACTTGTTGCAGATGGCGCAGAAGGTTGGGACGTCAGAAGCGCGGTGAGTACTATATTGAGTGTCTCTTTAGTGAACATGGGAAAAACGTGCTAATAGTGATGGGGCGCTTAGACCAGGCTTTGGGAGGAGTCGCAAAGAATGGTGGTCGATACAGATAACCGCCTGGGGAAGGTCGTTGGAGAGTTGCGAGAAGTCGTCGTACGTTTACAAATCTTGCTCTTGCCCCCTACTCTGAATCCTTTTGCCCATATACATCTTCCTCTACCCTTCATAGGTACAAGCCAAGAAGGCCTCCGCGCTCGCAGAGGACGAAGAGCTGCTCAAAGCGGAGGAGGTACTCGAAGAAGCCAGCCTGTGAAACATTTCAGAATATGCCTCAAAACGCAGGAGCACATTTCCTACAATGGATGGGACGGTTGTCTTCAAATACAATAGTTATACAGAATGTGCATACGTACCTTCCATGCGATCCAGTCATATGCAGGGTAAATACACCCTGCTCGCGTTAGTGTGAAATTCACGACATAAAAACGTCTTCTTCGACCGCTGTGCCAGGCTGTTCCTCCTGCAGCGCTTTCGCCCGTGCATCTCTTATCCGCGTCAGCGCATCTAATACTCCGCGCCAAGCATCCCTTTCAACACGCTCCTCTTGCAACCCACGAATCTTCGGTCCAGGAGGATGCCCATCCTCAGTGTTGCTATCGGAAGATGAAGGAAGCCCGACACCCGTCGCAGCGGGTGTAAAGTTCGGTGGAGGAGCATCAATTGCGCTGGGCGCAATGCGCGACTGACGGATATGCGCGAGAGACGAGCGAATAGCGATTTGGATAGCCTTTGGGATAATGTCAGCGATGATTGAGATACCATCACCAGAGGTAGGCTCACGTCGAGTCGCTCAAAATACTCGCTCACTTCAAGCACAAACTGTTCAGAGCGCTCTTCGCCCTGTGGCAAGTTATCATCGGGCCCGTCCGTCTGCGGAAGCGTCAAAAGAGAGATAGAAGATGCAGCCAGCGATAACAGGCGTGATATGTCCTATCATTGTGTTCGGTTGGTACAATCGAACATGTTGCAACACACGTACCTTCTCAACATCCCCCAAGGCATATATTTGGCGCGCTGTGCGACTCGGGTCTATCTCATAGACATTGGTCGTTTGTATGTTAGAAAGCTCTCCGATACTGTTGGTGGCCATTGAGAGATTTCGATAGGTGTTAGTTACAAAAGTTCGTCGAGAAAAGTACAGTATATAAGTGCATAGCAAGTTACAGCAGAGGTGGTCAACTTGCGCCGGGATCCCGGCCCGGGGTTATAGACTCACATACTGGCGACGCCTTCCGACTCAGTCCGTTGATTCTTGGTTTTACGGTAACCTACCTTCTCCATTCCTATCGATACACAGTACTTTGTTCTGCATCCCTGTCGTAATACGCATTTCCAATCTTCTCCCTCATCTTCAATAACCCTCTTGGTACTCGTTGGACGTCCTGGACTGCGACCTTCCGTATCTGTCACGTTGGCCATTATAGCCTTCTTCACCTGCGTTGAGGTTTAGCCTCTCCGCGCCAAATGTCTCGTCGTTGCCCCCGCGATAGCCTCCACCACCGTATCGTTCTCTGGGTTCCCCGTACCCATGACGGCCTTCATCTCCACCACGACCTCCATTGTCCGACTCAGGCTCGCGCCCATAGCCGCCATATTCCTCGCTGCGTTCACCGAACCCGCCGCGTCCTTCATTTCCGCCGTACCCACCGCGTCTCTGACCACTGTGATCCTCGCGACCGCCACGATATTCTTGTCGATCGATACCATACTCTTCTCCACCGGGCTCTGAGCGAGGGCCACCGTATTCTGGGCGGGGGCCGCCATATTCCTGACGGCCGCCGCCGCCGAACTCCTGACGCTCTTGGCCATACCCTCCACCATACGCACCCTCCTCCTCGCGATGGCCATGATGAGCATGGTGCTTTGGTTCCTCATACTCACTTGGCTCACTTCTTCCGTACGAGTCACCTCCATACCCTGGCTGGCGCTGGTATGCTTCCTGGCGATCGTCACTATACGATGGTCTGTATCCGCCCTCATCATCCTGGCGTCTGCCATAGGAAGGCTCTTCCCTCCGGCCATAAGGCGGTTCCTCCGCCCGTCGTCTATAAGATGGCTCTTTCGGTTCCTCCTTCCTTCGTCCATAAGACGGTTCCTCTTCCCTTCTTCTACTATACCCGCTTTCCTGCTCAATCCTTCGCCCTCCTTCGTATGAAGGCTGATATCCACTCCGCCCACTGCCATCGCCAAAATCACCGCTTTGTCCGTAGCTGGACTGGTCACGACGCTCGTAGCTTGGCCCCTGCTGCGAGTAGCTGCCACCATATCCGCCAGATTCTGGATCACAAAAACGATGTGATCGATTTAGTTCAAACGGAAGAACAATATTAGAAGACTGTAGCACACACCATCGCCATAGCCCTGTCCCCTCCTTTGAGACTGGTTGTAGCCATCGCCCTGCGAAGACGAGTAATTCTGGCCAGAAGTAAATTGACCGGACCCGTATGTGCCCTGACTGTGCGAATGGGCACCACCTGGCGAAGTAGCTGTCTCATCATCTGAGCCTTGACGCTTGTTCTTGCCTTCACGGACACTTTCCTAAGAAAACCCCACTGATTTAGCGAGAATCGAGTCAGACGGAAGATTCTGGACTTCAGACCTTGGTTAGAGCCTCAAGTATTTGCTCCTTCTCGCTCCCTTGGCCACCGATCCACTGGTCCATGGCATCAAACATGGCATGCTGGATCTGCGAATTTCCGGTACTGTAGTATGGGTGGTGGAAGGCTTCGAGAATCTTTGCAAGAAATGTTAATATTTGCACAACTTCTCGTCGTGGTATGTGTCCCACCTGGTTGATGACTTGGTCTGGATCCTCATTCCTATCGGACCAGGCCTTGACAAGGAGGTTCACGGCATACCGCACGACAACCTGGGCGACCTTGCCCGCGGGCTCGTTCAGGATGAGCTGGAAATGATCCTATTGGCAGTCGGATCTGAATATTTGGGCCTTTTCAATCAAGGCGACAGGAAAACATGCCTTGGATAGCAGACTATGGGATGGATCTGAAGCTTGAGGGTCGTCGAAAACTTCATATTGGTCTTCCGAGTCGATGACGGCCTTGCTGCCTTCACCCAAGACCTCCGTCGCTTGCTTTAAGATAGGCTGTTTAAACAAGTCGTCAGATCTCAAAATAGATGTCAGGGTGGGTAACAACCCACCGTCAACCAAGGAGCCAGAATTGTATAGACATCTGCAGAATTTCTCCGAGTATCAGCCCAAGATTGGCGTACGCATCACAGGTTAAGAACACCTACAGGCATTCAGTGCATCTGTTATGCCGTCGATCAGATCCGACAATCCCGGTATCATCTCAATTTTCTCCAATATCGATCGATAGATACCATCTCTCCACTTCAACAAGGCCCAGAGTTGCTGCTGCACTTCTTTCGGAGCAACGTCGTCCGGGTTGAAGTTGTATGCTTTAGAAGCTTGATGGAGGGACTCAGCCTCATTCATCTGTGAGGAGCTGTCGCTGCCGCCTAGCGGAATCTTTGAGAGCAAGTCCTTGAGTTTGGAAACGTTAGAGTCTTGATCTGAGTTTGAGGCCTTGAACAGGACAGCATGAAGTTTCGCAAATAAGGTAGAAGATTAGGAAAGCAACGTACATCGTCCATCTTTTGTGATAAATCTGTGACCGAGGCTTGGCTGATATGGTCCGTCGCTTCGCCCATCATGGAGTGCATGAAGTCGGCACTCCCGAATGTTCCAGTGATCAGCGGGGGAGCGGGGCCATTGGGCGTGTCGATAATAACTGGGAGATCCCACATTCAGTTTCACAACACCACCCATGATGTCTGATCAGGACAGAACCTTCGTCTCCGACATGACAAAACACCTGCTCGTGGCCCATCTTCCTGAGCGCAAGCTCACACCAATTGCTATGCGCAAGCAAATCTTCTAGGGTATGCAAACCCGTGCCCATGAGACGATAGGCCTCGAATAAATCTGCGCCTTCTCGGCCGCCGGCGCGACGACCGTGTTCGATGCAGGCTTGGAAAGTGCGTCTGATGTGAGCGGTAGACGTGTCCCACCTGTGACCCTCCGTAGCCATATATTTCTAAAATCATCTAGTCAGGGTTTTATGATGAAGCGGCATTTTCTTGAACAGTACCTTCATGCCTGTACGCTCATCGATCTCGAGCTCACGGGGATCAACCGGAGGACGAAGCATAGGATGAAATTGACGGGCGTCTCCTTCCTTTTCGGCGTATCCTCTGTGAAATATCATTAAAATTCAATTTATAAGATCAAATGATGTCAATTGTACTTAGGGTTGTCAATGTGTTCCTACAATCGAGTTAGGACCGTTCAGTGTGTCTGGCTCGTTCATGAGGCTTTTTAAGTACTCACAACCGGAAGATATACACGCAATCTGTCAGCAGTAACCTCGAATTCTTCCGTAGCGAATCCGAAAGTCTGAAATTGATGTGACCTGCTGCATTCCCGCGTTCACATTCACCAGAGGCGACTCACCATAAATCCGAGAACACCAACTATGAGGATTAATGTATCTGCAGAAAGTTTCTGCAATCCTGCAATATCCATTGCCTGACATTGCGGATCTAAACCGATCCCTTCATCGTATCAATGCAATGTGCTCACCTGAGAATAGTCCCGTAACCAGTTGCCCTACACATTCAAAGACACAACAAAGACGGTTAGTAACCGCAAGAAACCAGGAGCACTAGCCCTCACAAAGTACACTTTCTTGACATCTCCTTTGTTAAACTTGGCCCAACTTGACCCGGCAGAAAAGATGCTCTGGGCAAAATCGAGCAACCCCCCTCCAGCAGCGGTTTTTCCGACCGATTTAGCCAATTCTGTCAGTATGTTCTCTATATCACCATGACGGAAAGCCTTGTCTGTTCACATCCACGTGCAATTTAGTCGATCGGCGAGCAATCAATCGCGTTCCACTATAGGAAGTACTACGAACCATTTAAATAAGAAAAATCAGGGATATCGCCCGCGCCGAACGCATATGTTTCAGTGGGCAATAACACAACAAGGACTGTGAGTAAGAGCAAGGTAGTGGTTAGAGAGGGCATGATGTTGGAACAAAAATTAAACAGTTATGAATGAACGTATCCAAGACGGATGGCCTTTGTACTGTATCTGAGCGACAACTTCATTCCGTCAACGGTTGCTGCGCCGAGAAGATGCCAAGCCATGACGTCGTGTTTTAAGGAGCTGCCCCTTGAGCACAGCGTACATTATCATAACAGAGCACAGTGTAGAGTATTGATACAGGCAAGAAGATTAGGCAAGTCCTTCAGCTCGATACGAACAGGCAATGTCCCCAAAAGAAATCATAACAAACGCTTACGATCACAATTATACAAGTTTCGCCTTCTTCGTCACAGGCCCCCCGTTCGGCTTCTCGCTCTCCTTTCTCTTCTTCGCCGCCTGCTGTGATTTGACTCCCGACAGTATATCCTTCACCCGATTGCGCACCATCACCCCAATTTTTCCCACCTCAGAGTCGGCGCCGTTGAAGTGTATGGCATTCCGGATCATCAAGTCGATATCAGCCTCCCATACTTCAATAGAGTCGTACTTGTCCGCGTCCAGCTTCTGCCGGATGGTCCTTAGATCTCGCGCATCTTTCCGAGGGATGATGTCAAAGTATTGGGGGATTTGCAGTGCTATAGGGTCGACAGGCTCTCTGAAAACGAAAGATCTATAAGACATAAGGAGAAAACCCAATCAGCTACAGCAGAACAACAACAAGACGGAAATACGCACATGGGCTCTTTCACGAGGTTGGTCATTAGACTCTGTAGACTTCGTTTCTCAGCCCAAGAGAGTCTCTTCTCCATTGCTTTAACCCATTCCTTCTTGAAGGCCCTTTCTACTACATCTGCACAGTCCGTTGGATAGGTAGTAGGGGGGTTGAATAACCTGCAGTTCCCGAAGATTAATTCCATGTCTTTCGCGAAATCTTCCATGGTCACGTAGGTCCCTGCGGTAAGGCGTTGGCCCATCGTACCAAGATCCATGGGATTCTCGATCTCTTGGTAATACCTGCACGTCAAAGTCAATGCACGAGTTCTCCAGTAAGAAAAAAAAAACCAAAGTACTTACGTGGGGCACCCATCTAGCTCGGCATCGACAGGCCTTGAAAAGATGGCAGCCTCGGGAAGTTTCAACAGATTCTTCAGTACATCCTTGCACTTCGTCTTGTTGATCGGGGTTAGTTGTGTTACGGGAGCCTTCTTTGGAGGTTTCGAGGACGAGGGGGTAGAAGCCTTCTCTTTGATCTTGACCGGTGCCCGATTATTCTGAGCAGTTGTCGTGGGCGCAGCAGGTTCTGCTACTGGTACCTTCTTGATCTTGATGGAAGTCGACTGTTTCGGTGGCGATGGTTCCTTCTCGACTGGTGGCGGCGGAGGTCTGTTCGGTTTCTTGCTCGGTGAAGCCAGAGCCAAGATCTCGTCCTCTTCTGTTAGCTCGTCTACAGCACGACTCTTCTTCCGCTTGCCCGCTCCACCTGTTGAATCCTGTCTCTCGGATTTATCTGTCAGGTGATGCTGATGTTGTTTCTCCCTCTCCTGTTCCCTCTCTATAGCGATAACCTCTTCAAGCAAATCAAAAGACCCATCATCGATGGGAGGAGGGGGAGCTTCAGCTGGTTTCGGTTTCCGGGGTTTTGGCTTCGGAACAGGCGTAGTATCCGCAAGGCGAGATGGCGCTGAACCACCCAGTTTGAGCTTAATGGCTGGCCGGGGCATCGCCTCGGGAGCGGGACTGGGAGTAATCGGCGAGGCGATGGATGCCGCCTTGGATGGCCCTGCAACAGCAACAACTTGAATCGGAACAGGTGGCGGAGCCATGACTGATGCAGGCTTGGGCTCGGCTACCGCTTTGCTGTCAATGGTCTTGTTGATGCGCGTCCACGCTGCAGACAATTAATGGCCATTCTCTCGGTTGCGATTCGTCAAAGGGACTCACTCTTGTCAAAGAACGACTCGAGAGCAACTGCTTCGTTATAAACATAGGTGTCCACCTGATTGTACGTCTTGGCGTTGCGGATGATGAGGCGGAAATCAACCTCAAATGCAAATCGATCCTTATACATTCCTTGCTCCAGTTTTGCACCCATGTTACTGAGATCCATAGGATTCTTGATGATCTCGAAATAACTGTAAAAGTATCTAAGTTACTGACGTGTACATACGTATGTGCGAGACGACGTACTGAGGTGCTTGATCCCTGACAGGGTCAACAGGCTGTAAAAACCAAGCCGCATGCTTGTTTGCCTTGAGCTTTCCCAAAGCGTTGCGACAGGCCCTCAAATCCATCACGCCCATACCACCGCTTTGAGCCTTCGGCACGCTCTTCGCATCCTTAGGTTTCGGCGGCCTACCCTTCGGCTTCGGTACAGGTTGCTGGAAAGCAACCCCTTTCTTATGGGAAGTCAAAAGTGGACGCTCTATATCAGGCGTTGCTACAAACTTATGACCCATGTCAATTTGTGCACTTGACGACACAAGACGAATCTTGGCAGGAGCGGTCATAGGCACCATAGGGCTTCGTGCCGGCGCGCCACTTGTCTTTGGTGGGAGAGCAGGTTTCGCTGGAAGCTTGACCACAGGAGTAGGAGGAACTTCGGAGATGGGCGTTGGAGGAGGGAGATGAATTGAGAGTTTCGGCGGTACTTCCTCCGCTTTGCGAGTGGTGATATCAGCAAGCTTCAACATATTCCAACGGACTTCATGATCGGCATCGGGAGCACTAGAAAAAAGAAATCATTAGTTTTCTGCGGATCGCAAGATTCAGGATGAAACTCACAGGACAATGGGAATCAAGAATTCTCTTGCCACCTCGTTCTTTCCCACCTCCTTATCTTTTCTCAAAGCCTTTAGAAAAAGATCAACTTCACTCTTCTTGCTCTCCTTTACCTTCTCCGGCATCGAGCCGTCTTCTTCGATAAGAAGCGACTCCGTCTCTTTGACAGAATTTTTGAGATCACCCATCGACAAAAGCAGCGGAAGAGATTGTACTGCATTCCGTGCAACGTGGCGACGTATGACGCGCGATGGATCGTTCGCCACAACAGCTAGAAGATATCGCATGATCTTCGGCGTGTACCACTTGGTGAGGAAGAGTCCATCAAACGCGATGATCCGGACTTGAGTATAGTTGCCCTCTCTACAACGACAGCAGTCAGCCATATGAGCTTATTCTGAAAGTTCTGATGCACACCTTGTCAAGGGGAAAAATACTCGGGGATCATTTGGAATCAGATTCGCCACGCTGAGAATCAAACGAAACTGCACAGAATGAGAAAGAGCCTGTAACCAGTTCACGCTCGTAACCTACCTCTAAAGCAGCGACAGTCACAACATTGTGAGGCGTAGATATAAGTCTATCCATGTTGCGATATCGATCAGCCTCGGCCAGCGCTTGCTTCAATAGATTGGCATCTTCTGAGGTTTGCTCGTTCTTTGCTTCAACCGGGAACAATTCGCCACGCTCCGGAGGTGCAGTAGACACAGTAGCACAAGCCAAAGAAGAGAGAATGGTGCATATGTAAAAAGCGTCGGTATACTAGTGATATTTGAGTCTGATGTTGCATCACATGTAAGGAAACACTCACAGGATTAGCGGTGTTGTCATTGTATCTCAACTGGTCTATCAAGAATTGCCGCACAACAGAAGGACACTTGCCGTTTTCAAAACGTACTTGCGAGATCGCTTTGATCAAGGCCTGCAAATCATTAACCTTCCAGCCAAGACGACGCATATGAATCAGCAAGGAGTGAACGAACGTACCCTTCTCACGGCATATTCTGCGAGATCAGAGAAGTCATTGGGCCTCGGAACGTATGTATGTGTGAACAAATCCTGCTGAGGATCTTCGGGGTCGTAACAGTATCGCAGGAAGAGCTTGAATAAATGGAACAAGCCAAGAAAGTCGAGTTGACGTATCGCACACTGATAAATGTGGAAAAACATGCTGAGATCTACATGCGACGAGATACTTACACAGACTTACGGTAACCAATGTTAAGGCCGCTTCACAACGAATGCGGAAAAAGTAATTGGTGACCAGCACCGTCTTCGTGAGCGTGCTGGAGATGATCGCGGTCGGCATTTTGGCAAGAGCACTGATAGCCTGGGGGGGGGATTATAAGCATAGTCGTCGGCTATGCGATAAAATAGATATTCACCTCCAACTGAGCAACAACATCTCGATCCCGTTGCAACTGCGAGACCCACATGAAGTCGGGCTGATCAAAAGCAATCGTTGCGATCCACTCGAAATCAGCGTCCATCCTAATCCATTCATAAGTCGCCCCGCTCATCAGTTGTTCGTCCTCTTCCGTCCAATCCACTACTTTCCAATTTTCCCGCTCCTTCTCTTTCTCCCAAATCTCCAGACCAAACCCCATGTCTACCATACCCATCGCTTCCGCAGCTTCCGCGTCACCTTCTGCAGCAGCTTGTGCCGCAGCTTGTCGGGCTAAGTAACGCTTCGTGTTCCGACGCACACGCTTATACTTGGTATTAAAGGGAACCTCGTAACGCTTGAATGGTGCCCGGATGTCGAGGACATGTTCATAGGGCGTGCCATCCGCTTCATGTATGCGTATAGTCATCTGCCCCTGTGAATGAGAGTAGCCTAAGCATGTCACTCAAAGGGAGTAGGCACCATTAACGTACTTCAAAAAATGGCACTGGCTTCATGAGCAATCTGCGGACGTCATCGTGTTCGTAGGCCTTCCAAGCAGGTGACTCTTGACGCATAGTGATCTCGACAGCCATCTTTTTTCGATTGAAGCTCGCCGAAAAACCAAAGGTTGGACACCCGCTCCCATAGATCCACTGCTCCGCGAATGAACGCAAGTCAACACCACTCACCTTCCTGCAAGTCCTCAGGAAGTTATGCGTTGACAATGCGTTATGTGGCATCTCGCCAGAGATGGCTGAGAGAAAAAGTTTCGGCAGTACGCGGGAGAGACCGAGCGCAGTACCCGACTTTCCCAGTCGACGATCCAGGATATGGAGCACCAAAGGAGCTTTCAAGTTGATAAAGGGCATTTTCGAAGGATCGGGTGGATCAGGAGACTGGGGCTGGCATATAGGCGGCATGTCTCCGTTATCCAGCTCGAGAACACGCTCCATGTCCTTCTTGAGCCGGAATCGGTACTCGTTGTTTCCAAAGAGTTTCCGCAAGAATAAGCCGGTTATGTAGAGACCCAAACCATTGACGAGCCAGATGTCTGACCACGTCTTCGGCTGGATGTTAATGCCAGCCCATTGACAAGCTAGAGCATGGCTCAATGCCTGGCGGGTTTCCAGAACTTGATCAATCGCATCTTCGCCGTGAAGCAGGTCGACCGTGACAATGGATAACGTAGATGTATCAAAACGAGTTGTTGGTAATTCGTCCACAAAAACGACCTTGTATGAGCCAAAAGGATACGATCCAAACTCCGTTGTGTAGACAGTCATTGCCTGCCGGATGAAAGAGATCGACGTCGCAAGTTGGGCTTCACGTCCCGGCAGACAAAAACGCGTGCATGAGTGGCTGGGAAGAACCACTGGGGTCATCACCTGCAATATGATCCGCGGGTATGGGCAAGACGTGCAAAGGACCGGCAACGAAGCCAATGTGTTGCACAGATGTGACAATGCTTTGAGAGAAGAGGAAGATGGACTTGTTTGAATTGTAGGGGTGGGCTACCTGCACGTGGAATGATTGGCTGGAGTGCCTGAAAATCCATCACAACTGCCACACACCTGTTCAACAAATTCCCCACTGCAGACCACCACAGTAGGATGTTCATCTGGAGCTTCCTCATCTCCATTTGCACGATCATCCTCGTCGCGCTCCTCGAGATAGCGGGGCACAACGAACTCAAAGTCCCACGTGCATCGTTCCCAAAGATTGTCAATACACGGAACCCAGCACCTCGCGGAATCTGGCGAGGAGAGCGTTGTATACACATGAGGCACGCGCTGGACATGTTCAGGCATTGATGCACGCATTTTGGGATGATGTACTTACGTATGGGTAGGCATCCGATGGCATCACGAACTGCAGCCCATCAGCAGGACTGCGCAGACTATACTCGACAGTGATATTAATTGGAGAGAATTCTGGAACTGAAATCGGTGTGTGCGTCGCTGAAAATCCTGGTGTTTGCGGTTCAGGGGTAGCACCTTCACGGTCGAAGAAGCGACGCGTTTTAGCATCTGATCATTTACACTGAAACAATTAACTGACCTTCGCTCATAATAATCCCTGACGTGGAGTGTCCAGATTGCTGTAACGATATCTCCTTCGGAATTGCGATCGACAACTCGCCCTCGTCGCCCTCTGCCAAAGCCGAGTACAACTTTCGCTTTAGTTCCGGATGGGTGTGCACGTCTTGCGAATTGGATATGGTGAGATTCGCGAGAGAGTCATAATGGATAAAGTCGGCACGATGATTGGCGACTGCTACATTATGAATAGCTGCGTTGATGTTGAATATGGTGCAGACGGAGCAAGGATGAAGATACGCACTGCATTGACGCGAATGGAGATGTATAGTCTTAAGGTCCTTGCTTGTGGGAACGATCGTAATCTCTGTATAGCCCTGCGAGAGACCCGATACTTGATCAGAAACGGAGAATGTCGGTGAAGCAGGATCAACACACCCAGAGACACCCAGAGAAATCAATCTCTAGAACAACTTTCTGATGAACAGTAAATACGAGATGGCAAGTCAAAATATGCTTCAGACGAGAGGAAGAGTGAGAAAGACGTATATAGAGAAGCCACGCCTGATGCTCTCGCGCTGCATGTTGACGTCTTTGGCAAAGCAGGACTCGGACTATCGTGCCCGGAAGGAGGCCTGCTTTGAGAAGGGCGTGACAGGAAAGAAACCGGAGTAACTAGAACCAGAGATGAAATAGGTTGCAGGGCGCCGTCTGCAAGTACGATGACCTCGTCGTCGTGGAAGGAGGGATAGTGTCTGGTTTACGTAACACTACATGTGGCAAAGGCTGATCGGGACCTCGCAAGTCAACTTCAGCAGTGAGACTGAGCTCTTCCCGGATGCATTGAAGTGTTCCAAATCCTTGTACTCATATCATCACGCAGGGCTTTTCAAAAACAACATTTAGAATGCCTCCCAAATCAATATTTAGGCAACCGGGTGCACAGCACTTCCAGCTGGTCCATAGATCTCAGCGGGATCCGTTAATTCACGATCCTGAGGCAAGCCAACATGTCCTCAAACCGTTCATCCCAGAAAATCAGAAGAAGGCATGTGCTCACAAAATCAGCCATGTCTGTTCCGGAAGTTTTAACTGTGATCGTTTTCTAGGGAAAATCCAAAGCTGACTTGGAACAGATTCTGTCGCCTTCTGACTTAGCCCATGATGCACAGCGACCTAATATTGGCGAAGCTACGCTCTATGGCATCTACTACGATGACACCGACTACGACTATATGCAGCACTTGCGCCCTGTCGGCGTGCAAGAGGACGGTGTCGAATCTGTTCTAATTGAAGCCCCTTCCACTCAAAAATCTGGATCTAGGAGGAAAGAAAATATCCCCATCTCCCTACGCGATTTGCCCGCAGAGGCTCTCCCTTCCACTTCAGAGCTTCCCCGAAATTTTGAAAATCAAGAAGCCATTCCGTCCTCGATCGCGGGTTTCCAGCCAGATATGGACCCGCATTTGAGGCAGGTCCTGGAGGCTCTAGAAGACGACGCATTTGTGAATGAGGACTTGGACGACGATTTCTTTGGAGATCTGGTACGAGATGGCGAGAGAGGCCCCGAGGAACACATGGATTTCCAGTTTATTGACGAGGGAATTGCAGAGGAAGCCGGTATTGTGGAAGGAAAAGCTGCAGGCGAAGAGGATGATAACTGGGAGGCAAGGTTTGCAGCGTTCAAGAAAGCGCAGCAGGCTGATGCAGGAAATTGGACGAATGCGTCAGACGATGAGGATATTTGCTCTGAAGGCATGGACACCATTGGTCGGATGCCCGACTTCTCTGTCGTAGGAGGGAAGAGGAGACGCAAGGGGACATCGGACGCGTCGGGCTACAGCATGAGCAGTTCATCGATGTTCAGGAACGAAGGGTTACGGACTCTTGACGAGCGGTTTGATCAGGTGCGCCGGCTTGACATGTCGTGTTTGCAATGCATTCACGATTGCCATTAGATTGAGAGGGAGTATAAATCAGATGAGGAGCCTCCTGACTCAGAAGACTCAGAAGATGCTCCCCAGCTCATAACTTCTCGCGAAGATTTCGAAAACCTCATGGATGAATTTCTAGACAATTTTGAGATATCGGGAGGCAAAATGAAGCCAACCCTACCAGGTATCGGTGCCGAAAAGCTGGAAGCCTTGCGTAACGCAATGGGTCTGGATCAACGAGTGAGAGAACAGGGTAGCGATGAGGCTGGTGACGACGATGATGACATTTTCGCTGCGTGGGAGAAGGAGGATAAGAGAGATAGATGGGACGTGGAGACTGTTCTCAGTGAGTTTCGAACCTACTTTTCAGTTGATAGGATATACTAATCTGTGTTCATAGCTACGCATACCAATCTCGAAAACCATCCTCGCTTGATCAGGGCTCGCCAAAGCAAGCCCGTCCCAAAAATCCACCTGGACCCACGCACCGGTCTTCCGTCCATCATTGAACCGGATCTCGTGGAGAAGTCTGCACTTCAACGTCGGCCTGCACCACCAAATGTTGACGGTGAGACCCTGGGTCAGTCGTCATTTTCTTGCCGTCTCCGCATCCCTAATCATTGACCCCTGATCAAAGTCCGTAAAACAGTCACCAGATCTCGTTCTGAGTCAAAGGAAGAGAAAAAAGCCCGAAAGCAGTCCATCAAGGCAGACCGGCAAGTGCGCCGTGTTGAGAAGAAGGCCACGAAGGACCAATTTTCGGTGGCAGTCAAGCAGCAAACTCAGATTATTGCAGGCAAACAGGTAAAGACACGGAAGCTTTGATGATTCACCTCGATCGGGAGAATTTGTATGGGTGGATCCCAGATCCAGCCAGTATAATCATAAAGATGGATATGACGATGCGGGTATGGTATGGTACAAGATAATGCAGATAATGTGTACTGTGGTGGTGCGTTTGAAAACTAAGCGAAGTGATAAATCTACAACAAAGCAAGTGATATAGATGTATAGAAAACCAAACTCGAAATGGTCCGTTTCTCAAGTCGTGCAAATGTCATGAACTACCAATCCGGCCACAGGTCAAGGAGACTATTTCCATCTTCTTCAGGAGCATCTTCTTGCTTCATCCACCGATCTGGCACCTGTTAAAATCGTCAGATCAAGGCCCAGATCCTCGTCGAGACGTGATACTCACTAGTGGGAAATACCGCTCCATGGCACTTGTGAAGCGCTGTCTGTATTGTTTGGGAGTGACGATAGTGGGCTCGCCCTTGCCCGCACCACCAAGAAAAGCCGACTCTTTCACCCAACTCTCAAGCTTTTTGTCCCAAGTATAGGTTCGCACGTAATCTTGGACGGAATATAAGAGACGCGACTAAATTGTGATATCTGGAAGACACACCGACTATGCCAACAACCAGCTCATTCTTGACGCAGTCCACACCGACAACTAGCGAATAATCCATTACATTGATATCTGCCAAGAACTTGCTGTCATTATAAAGGGCACCGCGAAGAATGCGCTTTGAGTGTTCTCGAAGATAAAATGGTGCAAGGTGGGCAGCTAGGAAAGGGCGTCAGAAAGAAACGTGTATGATATTTTCAAAGGACACACATTGAACCAAATTCTCATCCAAGAGGACTTCATTCTCCTTGCCGGTAGATTGTACATGCCGATTGCGTGTTGAACCCTTAAGATCGTAGATCTGCAGATGTGTTCAGTTGTCGAGATGGTCGTGGAACAAACGAACAGCACCTTTGAGAATCTCCGGTCGTAGAACAAATTTTCCATGACCAAGAGGTTCATCTGTGTAGATTTGAATCGCACTGGCCCCTTATCTTTACCATTCTTTTTAAAAGTGATCTTATAACAGCCAAAGACCTTCGCAAGGAGGGTAGGACGCTGCAATTGCAACGTTTGTTAGAAGAGGTCAGTAACAAGAACAGAGGCACCGACATTAGCAGAGACGGCAGATGACATGTAGTCAAAGTAGGCAGGAGCAAACGTCTCCATAGTCTGAACCTCTGTCCTAGACATTTCCTTGGCAATAAATCTGTCGTCTACGGTAAACCTTCGTCAGTCACTGGTAGATTGGGAAGACAACTGTAGACCTACCTCGAGTTTTCAAGAAGGCCGAACCAGACTTTCCCCCACTGGCATTCCATTTCACACATCTAGCCAGTGACTCTATCATGCTCTTCTCGCAATCGTAGGTTCGTCGCAATGCATCGAACTGTTCAGGATAAAGCACAGTACAGCTGATAGTAAGGTCACCGCTTTCAAATGCTGCGATCATTGTTTAGTTTGGATGCATTTGACATGCGGTTTTGAGCATTGACTCACAGATCGCCCACGGTAGCTTAGATGAAGGAACTCGAAGGTCTTCCGTCGGGTTGGCGCTGTCACTGCTCTCCACATTCACCACACCCCAGGTGGATGTTGATTCGGCAACCGAACGGTCATCAGGCATGAAAACCTCCCCACCATCCGTCAACTTGGGCTCTCTCGCGTTGCGTTTCTCCGCCCGCGATTTAGCAAGCATGTCACGGTACTGTGGAGAGCTGGGAGAGGAAGTCAGAAGGGTATGATTGATGCATCCAAAAGAAGATAATATTTACTTGAGGGCCAGTGCGATTATAGATGTTGGCTCATCAGTGCGCACTACCATGGATGAGTCACGAAAAATATGCTCTGTGTCCACCATTGGATCATCACTTTCGAGCTCAACACGATTGCGAGAATTAGGTAGATGCTGGGGCCAAAGACCGGAAAGCGCCTTCAACAATGAGCTGCGTTCTTGGCCAGGTGGCCCCAGATCGAGATCTGAGGATGGTAGTGTGGAATCTTTGTGATCAGGCAGGGTAGATACGAGAGGGGAAGGCGAAACAGAGGTCATAGGTTGGCGACTTGACCCCTGGGATGATTCCTCTGGAGCTACTTGGCTGGGGCTAAGTTCGGCAATAGTCGACGATCCTTCGTTTGGACGATTGACGATATTGTCAGGTTCCGCCTCTATGGTGACCTTTGGAAGGGTCGTGGAAGATTCAGGCGAGGGCTTATCAGGAGATTTTCTTGTCTCATCTTCGTCGCCTCCTTCATCGTCTGCTTCGCTAGATGAATCTGAGTTGTCTGAATCATCCTTGATAGCATCTTTGACGCTGTCTAGGATCTCCACTTTGGCTCGAGCCGAAGCGACAGGACGAGCTCGGCGACCCCGAATAACAGCGTACCGTCGATTGGCCCGTTCGTTGTCCTTATTGATGCGCTCAAAATGCTTCGCAATGTTTGAGACTTTACTTCCAGGGGTGACAGGTGCGCGCCGGAACGTTGACTTTGCTCCAGTGCTCGATCCCGGGCGTGAAGAGGACGATTTGTCCTTAGTAGGATTGCGAGTTGACGGCTTGGTCCGAATGGTTTTCTGTCCCGGAAACACCGCGCCTGGAATCCGTGAAAAGGGTGGAGGAGTTGTTCTACCAAGTCTCCCCGCCGCTTCAGAATTCATATGCGACAGCGAAGTCCGCTTCTCCGGCGAAGGTTGACGGGATTGATTCTGCGAGTCAAAGGACGATGCAATAAGACCCGGTATGCGACTGAATTGTGAGGCTTGCTTGGCAGGCCTTCGGGGATGAGTGAGATATCGGGGCGCAATGTTAGCAGCATAACTCGACTCGAAATCAGATGTCGAACCCTTCCTGGGAGGTGGATGTCTGATCCGGCTCCGTGTAGGATAGCGTGGTTCGTACGCTGATGCATACTCTTGATCGCTCTCTGCGGTAGGAAGGCGAGGGGACATTGCAGTCCTGGCCAGCTCCTCAACTCCCTGAGGCGGAAGGTACTCTTGATATTTCTTCACCAACTCGGCAACACTGGGCTGCTGTGAGGCGCGTCTTGGTAGTCTTGAGATGGTCTTCAAGTGAGTGGAAGTTCGTATGCCATCCTGTAGATTCAAGTTAAAAATCGTCGGAGTAGACAAATGACATCTTACTTGAGTAGGGACGACAGAGGAATCATTGTCAGCAGTCGCCGCTTCAGTTTTGACAGCACCAATTGTGGAGTCGCTATCTGGATCGGACTTGAGCACGGTGGAAGACGACTGAGGCGCGTCACTATCGGTAACCTGCGTCTGATCCATAAGAGACGAAGTGTACACGTCTGAAGTCGCAAGTAAACCTCTGTCCGCGCTGTTCTTACGCGATAAACCGGTGGAAACCTCCGTCTCAGAAGCTTCCGACGCAGATGAAATGAAAGAGTCCCCAGTGACCCTTCTCATCATTGGCGGAGGGAGAGATTCCTCCGCTTCCGAAACACTCGACGAAGGCATGTGCAGATTGTCAAAGGTCCCTGACAACTCATACCTCCTCGGCCACATCGCTCTTACAGACTCGAATGCGGAAGCTCGTCGACCGTTCTTGTCAAGTGGCGGACCCTTTGGTCTCGGTAATCGGTCAAAATCTGCTTGCCAGGCAACAATCTTGTCCTGTCGATATGAACGAACCTGATTCAACGCCAAGGTATCTGTTGGCGCTGATTCTCTGTAGACTTTGTTGATAAGTCGGGTGATCTCCGTTTTCTCGGATTCCGCCCTCAAAATGAGTGAATTGATATGCGCCGTAAGCTTTGCGTCCGCTTCCTCGTCGCCAATGGCCGCATCGATGTTGATCAGTTTAAGATCGTCGATGAGGGCAGTATACCACGCAAAATTCCGATTAACCAAGCGTTCGTAGTCTGTGTTCTTCATCTCCAGCTGGGTTTCTGGACGAACTCGAATACGCATAGGTGGATACACGATCTCGTGCAGAGTGATAGGATCGGCCTGGAACCGCACCGTCATTCCTCCGGTCGCAAAATAGCGGATATGATGCTGATAGATATTGTGCTCGCAGCCAGCTCCCTGCACCAGCTGAACATCGGCAGGGTAGAAGTGAAGCTCGAGGAATTTGGCAAAAGAGTATCGCTGCATCTCTTGTGAGACTGGTATGAAAGGTGTGGCTGAACCGCATATACGGCAAGCACTCCAGGTCGTTATCAAGTCGGGGGCAGGAGTATTTCTACGTCCGATGATTTGACCATCCCATTGCTCAACGGCAACAGAAAGACGAGCCTCGTTGTGAACGTAGATCTTGCAATGTCGAGCCAATGGCTCATTGCAGCCCTTTCCAGAGCAAAGTGGTGTTTTGGGATCAAGTGACCACAATAGCGTGTCCGCAACGCTATTCTCGATGAACTGGCCCAGGGTACAATCGTTCTCACCGTAATAGGTGATGTATTGGAAATGCGGAGGGAAGCAGGCGGCATGAAGACCGTCCTCTCCGAGGGGTAAGATGAACTCCCACAGGCTGATGAATTGATACTTCTCGACGACAAAATCGTCGCCGTTCTTCCGAAGGTACCACTCCCATACCCGCTGTTGTTCCTGGTGCTGCCACTGAACGTAGCTAAGATGGCTCTCCAGAGTGATATCCACGGCTGTTGTGAGCTGCAGCGGAGGCTCTTCAGGTGATCCTGAAAAGATCGGTCCAGGGGAACGCACAACAGAGGCAGGCAAACTGAATTGTGATGATGGTACGACTGATTTGTGATCAAAGTAGCCAGGTTCTTCTAGTCGGGCCAGAGGTGCGTCGCCCGGGGGCGGAGTCATCGCAAAATCAAGGACTGGAAGAGACTCGATCTGAGCATTGACTTCTGGTCGCTCATCGTCCTGCTCAGAGATGGTAGGAGTGGCGGTGGATTCTTGGGTATGCGAGGGAGCAACGTGCATGTCCTCCCGTCTGACGACTTCATTTTCCCATGCCTGTTTAGAACGGATGAGTTCGTCGTCCAATTCCTTCATACGACGTATCGGTTGAGGGGGTGGAAAGCGCAAGGTGGCCGACACCGATATAAATGTTGTCAAGTACGGGTCCAAAGATTGTTGAATGCGACGAGAAAGTCGAAGCCGTCCTGCATCCTCGTCTGGAAGACCTTCCTCATCTGGGTCTTCCGTCTCGACATGACTGTTGTATTCAGAAAGGCGTGGCATGGAATTGGAAAGAGACAGGCTGAGAGGGAAAGGGGTAGTAATAGATGTCGAGCGCTGCGAAGCCGGGACAGCGTCTGCACTCAGGGCAGGCAAAGTGATGACTGAATCTTTCCAGAGGTGTGTCTCCAGTTTCAAATTGCGAACAATGAAAGTGAGGAAGCGGGTAACGTTCTTTACACGTCGCAGCGTGTCCATGTCCCCACCTCTCAGAACGATAGTGCATCCCATTTCACGATTGCAGCCTTCGAATCGCATGTACGTCTTCCTTCGACCAGGGATCAGTGGGTGATCAAAGGTCTGGATACAGAACTTGGCGCAATGCCCGAGATGTGGTTCCAATGCAAGCTTGTCGATCGACGAGAATACATCGCCTTGTGTCATGCGAGCGACGAATCGTACGGCGGATGATTTGACTGTCCGTGCAACAGCGATATTATGTGCCGCCAGCGCATCGAGAGCCAGTCTAGAAACAGACTTCTCGACGAGAACCACATGGGGACGTAATGCAGCAATACGACTCGCAAGATTGCCAAGGTACTCTTTTTCTTGACGAACGATCTGGCCAAAATGCATGTATTGGCCCTCCACGCGACTGAACTCCAATGGAAATGTCACAAGCATGACTCTGGGGTTGCGCTGAAGCCTGGACATCGTCTTATGAGCAACGTTCTTGGTAATAACTGCGCCGTCAACATATTCGGAGTCCTTCGGGGCACCACCTGGGATTTTTTTGATCTTCACGTAACGTCGAACGTCCATGTCCGTGCCCTGACGATGGGGATGGGCGGTGAAGGTCAATTCCTTCGCAATCCGCAGCGCTAGTTTGAGCAAGGTCTCTTCCCATTCGCGGATGTTTGGGATAGCCTCTTTAGTCAACATCTGCCGCAGCATCAGCCTAAGGTGAAACATAGACAATAGATTGAGCTCCTGAGCGTATCTGATTGAACGACTATGTTAGATACAGGATGTCTCACATTGAGCAGAGATACGAACGCGGTGCTCTCTCGCCTAGTTCGCCAACCAGGTTCACCGGATGTGTCTGTGTCTGGGAGCCGACTTTGAACCCGGCTACGAATGAATGGTGTAGCGGCATCGAAGTCAGCGTATGAATTGAACCGCGATCTGGCCAGATTCTGTGGTCTTGGATTATCGGGTCCATATTCAGGCGAACTGATGGGAAATTGTATAAAGCTCGTGGCGTCATCCGCGGAGATAGGTACTGTGACGGGAAATTCAACGGGTGTCTTCGAACCAAGAGCAGTGGGAGAATTATTGTGGCTCAGGTCATCGGCCAATGGGTCCGCGTCTTTTTTCATCGTCCGCTAAACCCCTCCGGAAAGGTGCTATTGTCTTGCGAGAGGGACCCCAAGTGCTATCGTCACACAAGGCATCTTGAGGAGTGATTGGCCGAGAAATGAAGCCACTTTCGTCGGACCCAGACACACGCCTTCTCGTCTCGGCGATAGAAAAAAAGGTTGAAAGGTTCGTCTGTGCGCCCAAATAGCTGTGAGGCGGCGAATGGAGACTGCGGATGATGCCCCAAGCTGAAAGATGTGGCATCCGAGCCTAATTGATGAATAGGATAGGAAGAGGTCATGCCAGAAACGATGGACCGCCTATCATCATCTTCATCTTCATCGACTTTTGCAAGTCTCTCCAGGCAGAGGTTGCATATTCGAACCATCCCATCATGGCCAAAGCGTGTGCCCTTGATTATATTTGAAGCACAACGGGAGCAGAAAATTTGCCCTGTAAACGCGAAGTAAGACATGTATCATGATACATCAAGAGCCGACTTACCGCATATTCGACAATGGTGTTTACGCCTCCAGGTGGTGAACACACTCTTGCAATCGTAGCAGTCCTTACAGGTCTCATCATCCATCCAATAATCACGAGATAATCCTGTGCCTTTGAGATTATCAAGAAGAGAAGCAGCCATAAGAGACATACCTTCACCCCGTATTCTCCGAATGACTTTCGATACAGATGCAGATCTTTTGATGCTCGTAGTGGTTCTGATACTTCGAGCATCATCCTGGATGGGAAAACCCGGTATGGCCGTTCCATACATGATACCGCTTTCATGAGACTCCAAAACCGGAGAATTATATATCCCTCCTCGAGATGGTGGCCTGTCGTACTCGGTGTTGAATGATGGAGTCTCCGACGTAACAGGTGTCAAAGAGACTAGAGGAGGTGCAAGATTTGACGAAACCACATTGAGTGTGTGGGGACGCTCTGTGGATGATCTCGAAGACGTAGTGGAAGTAATACTTTGAATAACGGCATTAGGAAGTCGTCTCCGTTCGCTGGTGGGTGCATTCTGCGAGCCAGTAGGTGTAGTGTTATTTCCCGAAGCGGCTGCAACCGCAGATGACAGAGGGGCCGCCAAAGTACTTTTCACTCTAAAGATGAGAGAAGACACGAGTGCGTACGATGATTGATCATTCTCATCTTCTTCTGAGAATGGATTGAAAGAAGTCAAACTGGCTACATCGTCTGTCTTGGTGCTGCTACGCGATCTGGTAGAAGGTCCACTGCTGGTTCTCGGTATACTCGAAGCTTGAGAAGTTTCCATCTCGTATCAAGCTGCGCAAATCGTGTCACGATGAGTGAGTCAAAACATGTTGAAACACGAGAAGCAAGGATGCAGTCTGTGCGTTTTTGTACACTGGAGAGCAACTGGAAAGAGTGAAAGGGTTACTGGTTACTGAGGACCGTCTGGCACGCGTGTGTGATGACAAACCAGATTCGCCAGTTTGTCGGGGCCAATAAGGTCGCGCTCGCAGGGGAACATCTTGCACATATAGACGAGTTCTCTACGCCACCAAGTCCAAGCTTGTTGAATACTCTCCAGACGATGGATGACGATGATGCTGATTACATGCAAGGGTCCGACGACGAAGTAAGTGGATCTTTGCTCGTCGCTCCGTATTGAAACTAAGCATCTATTCAGGATTACGGCTTTGACTATTCCGATGGGGATGACGGAGATGAGTCTGGAAGTGCGGACGTGGAGAACATGTATTATACGGCGAAGTGTAGGTGGCGAACCTCATGATTTTTGATTCGAGGACTTGAATACCAGTATAGCAAAGAAAGAGGACGATCCCGAGCAGGCATTGAAAGAATTCAAAGCAATTGTGGACCAAGAAGAGGAGAAAGGGGATTGGTATGTTCAAGATTTTCGGGATCATGATGCAAACTCATGCTCTGCCAATTGTAGGGGCTTCAAAGCACTGAAACAGTCTACGAAACTACTTTTCCTTCAACTTCGTAGACCGTTGGATGCCTTGAAAACCTACACACAATTGTTAACGTACACAAAGTCCGCCGTGACGCGAAATTATGCCGAGAAGACCATCAACGGCATTCTAGATTATGTCGGTGGAGGAAAAAGTGGTCCAGTTGAGGTCGACGTGCTTGAGAGATTTTATCAAGCGACAAAGGATGCGCTCGAGGATGCGAAGAATGACGTTCGTTGTCTCTGGCTAAATTCTCATTGTCGATCGCTAACATCAAAGATTAGCGTCTGTCTGTGAAGACAAATTTAAAGCTGGCAAAGCTATGGCTTGATCGCAAAGAGTACGGAAGATTGTCAAAGGTGTGCGCTGATTGTATCTTACCATATTCTCTGATCTAAGTCAAATATTGTCTAGCTCATCCGCGATTTGTACGACGCCACCGGGACCGGCATAGACGGTGATGAACAATCGCAGAAGGGGACGCAGCTCCTGGAGATCTACGCTTTGGAGATCCAGATGCACAACGAAATGCGGAATTACAAGAAGTTGAAGGCGCGTCTCCCAACTTGGGCCGCAGCATCTACGAAATTAACATCCTAGGAATATAGGAAATATACAACGCTTCGAATAGCGTCCGGTCTGCCATTCCGCATCCGCGCATTATGGGGATCATAAAGGAGTGCGGTGGGAAGATGTGGATGGGTGAACGTGCGCTCGTAAGGCTTACCGTACCTGACTTGGATTGACCAGGCATATACAGGTCAATGGAATCGAGCCAGCGAAGACTTCTTTGAGTCTTTCCGGAATTATGACGAAGCCGGTTCGCCACAGCGAATTCAAGTCCTTAAGTATCTTGTGCTGGCCAACATGCTTACCGGCAGTGAAGTCAATCCTTTTGACAGTCAAGAGACGAAACCGTGAGTAAATCCTTGGTCTATCAATATTTTGATTGCAAAACATTATTCCAGATATAAAAACGACCCACAAATTACCGCTATGACAGATCTTGTAGATGCATACCAAAGACGCGAGGTGCACGCTGCCGAGAAGATCCTCCGAGGTAAGAAGCATGCATTTTCTCTTCAGAAAAGGCGTCAAATCCGAATCAGAGAATCGCTCAACGATCATGGACGACGCGTTCATCCGGTCCTACATCGGGGAACTCCTTCGAAGTTTGAGAACACAGTATCTCATTGACCTCATTAAACCATACACCCGACTGGAGCTATCTTTTCTCGCAAAGGTGATCATTACATCGATTGTTGTATATGATGATATTTTCAATGCTAACGAATCGTCATAGCAATTGAACGTGGACAAGGAAGAAGTGGAAGAACTTCTGATCGAGCTGATTTTGGAGGGCAAAGTAGAAGGAAGAATCGATCAAGTAGCTATGCGACTAGAGCTCGACAGGGCGTTCGTCATTGCCATTCATTTTGTCTTGTGATGGTACTAACGGACTCTACAGGCAGAGTCTCGAAAAGAAACGATATGCGGCAATGGATAAGTGGACAGAAGCACTCGAGTCTGTTCATGCAGCAGTTGTTGGGAAGAATACCGGTGGAGGTGGGGGCAGAGCCATTGACTTCCCAGAACCACTGGGATATTCATGAAATAGCGAGGGGAGAACACATCGGTTCCAATTTCTGTGCAGTCGTTCAGTTGTACTTTCATCATCCGTTCATGTTTCAAATTTCGCAATGTTATGCAAGTTGGTTTTTTTTGGAGTGAGCATAGATTTCGACCAAAGTGTAAGTTTGTGATGTACTGCGCCAAGATGAAACGAGCTTGGTGTAATTCAGCGAGGCACTGGGAGAAGAATATGACATAATACTCACGATTAGAGCGATGGAATGACGGGCTTCCAATCATACTTCCATCCAGCTCGCGAAGGCGTATCGGTCGGCGCACGTAGTTCTCTCGGGAAGAGCCCAGGCGGCCTCGATTCCAGTGCCTTCCTCTCCATCCCTTTCAAAGTCTTCGCTAGCTCAACTTCAGCCGGACTCCGCGCTCTAGGATCGACTTGTCGATTTGCCTCCGAATATAAATGAGCGTCGATCGTCTCGAGCACATCCATCGCCCTCCTCATGCACTCGTATTTTCTTCCCAACTCCACCTCGCGCTTCCGACGCAGATGCCGCATATGAAGAAGCCACGCACGCTCAATAGTGTCGTGGGCTTGCTTGGAGGGTATGGCGCGTTGGAGCGCGCGAGAGACGTCGGGGCGCCATGTACCGGTAGGTGTAGGTTTGTTGCGGATGTTAGGTGGGTAGAGAGCGCGGCGCAAGATCTCTTTGACAGGATCAGCCCCGCCTTGGACTCGTCCTGCGTAGCGAACGGATGTTTGAGAGACACGAAAAGGTAGATTAAAGCTAGTTGAGGCAAAGAGAGACGAGGACATGGTTGGCAGCAACAATGAATTGTTCGCGACTAACGACTGGTCGGACTTTGGGACCAATTGTTGTCCTCTCGCTTTGCGTCAAAAAATTGGACTCCGCGCACATTATTCGCATTCGGCGATGCCATAAGCAGTGTTGTGCCAGTTTCTCGTCGTCGACAAACTGGTCCAACTCTTGCTTGGAACGTCGAATGCTTGACCATGAACTCGTGTACATAGGTCATGGCTAAACCAGCATGCCAACAGTTGGACTATTTGGGAGAAGATACAATCATCTTACCTCTTCCACACCCGCACTTTTCTTTGCGGACGCGCAATCAAGATTTCAATCATCAATAACTTTCTCCCTAATAAATTCTGAGAGATGTGTCATTACGCATCCACCACGTTAAATATACACTGTGCGTGAGAGTCGCATCCTCGCCATAACGTTTTGCATATATATGAACTTAGCACTAACTTGAAACTTGGCATCAAGGGGATTCCTGTGACATGCGTGACTTTCTCTGTGATTGCACACGCGGCGTGACTTCCGTCGCGGGTTCTCAGATCTCAACGTCAACAAGGGGTTGCAAAGTCTGCATTGCGCACCACACTCTGATAGTGACTCTGAAAAATTCATAATATTCGAAACCACCCTCTACTTGTATTCTTCCGCAAACGCCAAGTGATAATGTCTGGGGTGGCTCTCTTATGTCGGCAATGTCAGAGCTCCTTACGAACTTCACCGGCGTTCATAGTACGTCCAGCTTTGTTTTGAGTCTCACATCTGACGTCCGCCCATATTTTTTGTTTTTAGACTTCGCCAGTTTTCAGGCAATTCTCTACTGGACAGATTCTACTTGCTCGTCGTGCCAAGAAAGCTCCGACAATTACGAAGGCTGGTTTGGCTGCAAGAGCACGGAAGAGGGCACTTAAAGCGCGTAAAAATATCTATGAGTCGGAGAAGATGACGCTCTTGGATGCTATCAATGTTTTGCGCGTGCGTGCCTATCCACCTGACTATTTTAGCACTTTTCTGACTTCGTGAATCTGCTCAGGCCGTCGAAATCGGTTCTCCAAACGCGACATATGAACTAACCATCAAGACCGAGATGCCCAGAGGTTCTGCCATTCCAAAAGGTCGAATAAGTCTTCCTCGGGAACCCAAAACTAAGGAGAAGGACCGTATCCTGGTTTTCGCTGAAGGAAGGGCGGCAGATGACGCAAAGAAGGCGGGAGCCGATATTGTGGGCGGAGTCGAATTAGTCGAAGGGGTACGTGATTTCAGTCTCTTTTCTCTGTTCTTGTTCTCATCTCAATCATAGATAATCAACGGTCGGCACCAAGCATCCTTAATTCTCTCTACTCCAGCCCTCATACGAGCTATTACTCCCAAACTGGGCCGTGTCCTTGGCCCACGCGGCCTCATGCCGTCTGAGCGACGAGGGACCGTCACGGATGACATTTCTGGGTATATTCGTCGGCTGCAAGGTACAAATGAATGGAAAGGCGACAAGGCTGGAACAATCCGAGCCCCAATTGCTAAGGTCAGGCTTTGCGCACTGGCATGATGACCATATGACAGCTATGGTTTTTTCTTAGATGAACTTCCCTGCCGACGATGTTGTTAGAAATGTTCGCTATTTTCTCAACGTCGTGAAGCGTGCGACAGGAAATCAGCGAGACCCAGCAGGCGAGAGAAATCAGAAGAAGGGTAACACGAAGCCTGGTAAGCCCAGATTTTCTTGTTATGCTGGAGTCGCTCATTCATTCCATTTGCTCAGTCAATGCGATAAAAAGAGTGATACTCAGCTCAAGGCAAGGGCCGGGGATACAAGTATCGGATGTGTGACTACGTTAGATATACATCACCGGTGGTCAATCATATTGAACTAATAATACAGCGGAGAAAAGCAGGAAGGCAGCAAACAATACGGAAGACTAAGGTGTAAGGGAGCTGAGAGTTGGCTCGACCAATTTTTGCGAACTTCGACGTCTCTCCCTTCGCATGGACTTCTTTTTTTCCTTCAGCTCGTTCGCCAGGTGGGTGTAGCTAGTCGTCGGTTCAAGTGGAGATTTCATGCCGCGCTTTGCAGTTGTTGAGCCCCCTTCCCGCCAAGCGTAAGTTGGCTGGTACCGAACTTGAGGGGAGTTCTTGGGATCGTGAGGGAAAATGTCTCCCCAATCAGATTTGCGAGCGTCATAGTAAGGCTGTTTGCCCTGCGACTTGGGGACCGTCAGGCGCATGATTTTGCCTTGATTCGACACGTCGATTAAGTTCGTTGGCAGTGAACGGGAAGACTAAACGCTTACCCTCAGGAGTGCAGCAGTCTAAAATGATATGCCCACTTCGTTTCATTGGGGGAAAAACAAGGCGTGGCCAGTGATAGGCCTCAAGTCTCAAGGCGTCATCTAAGTTTTCCGGACCATCTTGTTGGGAACTGGAAGAAGTCGGCCGAGAATGAGCAGTGCCAGTTGGCTCCTCAGAGGTCAAAGGATGAGTTTCGAGGGATTCATCATGGAGTTGCAGATCGACCACGGGTGCCTTGGACTGGAGCTTCTGCAGCTCACGTTTTCCTACTTCTCCTAATCTCCCCACCTTTGTGTCCGATCGAACGGGCCTTGAGCCTCGCCGTATGACCACGTACGAATACCCGATATCTTCGTGACCCGTGCCGGAGTGTTTGGTCTTGCGGACGAAGTCGGGTCTCTGCAGCCTTTGAGAAAAACCGCAAACAAGCTTGGACGTATTCGAGTGGTAGAGCGGGCATGCACCATCATGTGGACACTGAAACACCATCGTCAGGAGTGCCGTGATGTGTCTGAGGGATCACTCACCGGTGCTACGACATGACAACCTTTGATCTCAGCTTTCATATTTGGATCTTCGACCTCCCGACTTCCCATGTTCAAAAGGTATTCCCTGGCCTCGTTTATGCCTTGGAAACCAAGGCGGGTATTGTGATCGATCAAAATCTGGGACGGCATGCATTACACATGAGCTGGAGAATAGAGTTCCGAACTACCCACGATGACTTCGGCGCCGCTCTCCCACAGCTCTTTGACCACAGCCTTCCTTTGTAACGGGGTAGACAATGAAGAGAGAAGGAATGCTGAAAGTGCCAGAGTATTCCCTCCATCGACGCGCAGTACCTTATCTTCATTATGGATAGCCCTTTGCCAAGAAACGTTGATCTGGTTGTGCCCCACAGCTAGATACCAATTAATACATAACATGATTTAAATCTACTTTATCTCACCTTGTATTAGTCGCTTTCCGATGCTAAGAAGGCCTTCACGTTTGTCAACTCCAACGTAGTTGGCGATCGTCGAGTCAGCAATGGATCTGCTTTCCAAAGCTGAGCGATCTTCCGATGCACCCTTCTGGAATACATGTGCTGCTGCCCTAAGGCGATACGTCAACGTTTCAAACAATGAACAATGCTAGTCGCCAATTTACCAAAGTCCGCTGCCCGTGCCCGCACCCCAATCGAGGACAGTTTCAACATTCCAATTCGAGCCTAACCTCAATCTCGCATGATCAAGAACGGCGTAGATAGCGGAATAGTGCGCAGGCAGTGCTATCGAAGCAAATGCAGTTCCATCCCTCTCTGAGTGATGAGCCGCTTGTTTCCTGGATCTGTATTCGACATCGTAGGTCGCATCCCAGTCTTCATCCGCACCACTTTCTTCATCAAGGAAAAGGCGTTTTGCGTCGTTACGAAGCATACGTTTGTCGGATTCTATACCAAGCACATGGACATGATAGCAAACCATGTAGGACGCTGCTTACACGCACCAGAGATTAGGGATTGCACGGAGTTTTGGAGTTCGTGAGGAAGTACAACAGCACCAACACTTTGACTACCAAAATGGGCTGCTGGTGATTTCCGAGTCGTCCTAGAATC
Organism: Bondarzewia mesenterica; assembly: GCA_004802705.1. Lineage (NCBI taxonomy): Eukaryota > Fungi > Basidiomycota > Agaricomycetes > Russulales > Bondarzewiaceae > Bondarzewia > Bondarzewia mesenterica. The sequence continues at coordinate 37,501 of SGPL01000038.1, read as the reverse complement.
ATTCCCCTCCTCATCGAGAAGCGTTTCTTCGCCTTCGAGCGCCTGGTCCGGGTAGACCTCCAATTCTCGCAATTTCGAACCTGTTTCATCAGCGTGGTGATGCCGGGATTTATGGCGAAGAAGCGACATATCAACATCTTTGAGAAGGGCTTTGAATGTGGGGTCAATATCCAGAGGAGCGTTTAGGTGTTGAGAAGCCAGACTTGAACTGGACGAGAAAGAGACAGATTGTATGCGCGAAAGTGCACGAAAAGGCATGGAACACCGAGGGCGAAACATCATGGTCCTGAGTATAAAGACAATACGGACGACCTGCCAATGCTTATGACTGAACCGTAGATGGAGGTTTAGTGCAGGTACTAGCAGTGTCCCAATCAGAAGTCGTAATGTGCTGACGTAATAAACAGGACTCTCTTAAGCTCCAGTCAAGTCCTCCACTTCATCCAGTCATGGTGTCAACTCGTTCGAGAACATCTGCCCTCACCGAACCTTTGCAAGACTCCGACAGGCCCCCAAAACGCGCCAGGGTCGATGATAATGCCGAGGCCCCCCAACCCAATGAGCAAATTGCAGAGGTGGCCGCAGAGAGCAAACCGCAAGGAGAAGAACTATCAGAGGAAGAAGATGTAGAAGATGTAGAGGAGATAAATAAGGCTGCTCATGGGTCCAATCTGTATCTGGACACGGTGCGCTTCCTGCTTTGTTATGCCATAATTCGGATGCTCACCCATGCGTAGATTAATCGACTTGCTCTCGATTTTGACTTTGAGAAAGTCTGTTCTGTATGTTTGTCTAACATTAACATATATGGGTGTTTAGTATGCGGCAAGTACTTCCAAGGCAGGGGACGTAACTCTTATGCGTATGCCCACTCGATTCACGATGACCACCACGTCTTCATCAATCTCGAGACGACCAAGGTGCGAAAGTATTCTTTGCCAGACTAAGCTCCTCGACGTGTGACTCGTATTCTCAGGTTTATGTCTTACCGGATGGCTATCCCGTCTCTGACCCATCGCTCGAAGACATTTCCTATGTCCTCGCCCCTTCCTTCAGACCGGCTTCTGTTGCGATTCTGTCAACACCCGCTCATCTGTCAAAACCTTCATACGACCTTGCATCCAAACCGTACCTACCCGGCTACATAGGTCTTAACAATATCAAGAGAAACGACTACATGAATGTCGTCATACACTGCCTTCTGCACGTGCCGCCTCTGCGAGACTATCTGTTGCTTTCCAATTTTGATGGGAAACAACCAGAGCTGTTGAAGCGTTTTGCTACTTTATCCAAGAAATTGTGGAATCCCAGGCTTTTCAAAAGCCAGGTCAGCCCCCACGAGTTTCTGCAGGAAGTTGGCAGAGCTAGTGGCGGTAAATTCAGGATGGAAGTACAGGGCGATCCAGTCGAATTCCTCGGTTGGCTGTTGAATCGATTACACAAGGATTTGGGTGGAACGAAGAAGAGAAACTCGAGTATTGCCTTTCTAATCATCACTCTTGAATCTTACTAATTGTCACTTCAAATAGGCACCATCTTCTCTGCCTTCCAAGGGGAAGTGCGGATGGAGACACAGCAAGTTCTTGTGCGCCCGGATGCCGCTGGGAACGAGAAACCGCGCTTTGACATTGATCGGGGCAAGTTTCTGACTCCTGGCTGACCAATTAAATGCTGATATCGGACATTGTTGAAGAGATCAAGAATACCACATCGCCATTTCTCTTTCTGGCCCTAGATTTACCACCGCCACCACTTTTTCAAGATGCGGTGGAGAAAAACATAATACCGCAAGTTGGTATCCATGCAGTACTCGCAAAGTACGATGGGATCACGACACAGGTACGGATTCTATTTCCCCGGAAGGCCATTGTTGAAGTATCTCAGACATTCTCTTGTATCATCGGGACCGCAGGAGTCAAGAGGACAATTGCGGCGTTTCAAGTGTCAGCGCCTACCACAGTACATCATTCTCCACTACAAACGGTTCACAAAGAATAATTTTGTGGAAGAGAAGAATCCAACCATTGTGAACTTCCCGCTTCGAGGAGTTGATTTCCGCGATTGTATGTATTCTATACATACAACTAATTCTAGCTGCTGAATATCTTTGTAGACATCGATGCACCGGCTTCTCAACCATCGACCGTGTATGATCTCGTCGCTAATGTCACACACGAGTCTGCGGCCGGGACTACGCGAGACAAATTGAATACCGTTTGGAAGGTCCAGCTCCGCGCTGGTTCGGGCGGTGGTGAGAACGAGAAGTGGTTTCAAATTCAGGACCTTATTGTGGAAGAGATCAGGAAAGAGATGATATTTTTGGGAGAAACGGTTTTGCAGGTGCGCTCAATGCTTATGTTGCCGCAGGGTTTTGAAGCTGACGCTCATCTAAAAGATATGGGAACGTCGTCCACATAGCAACAGTGTCGGGAAACCAATATTCTCAACTTAGCTTATTCGTGATATTCAACTCATCATGCGTCACCCGTTCGTTGGAATGAGGATGTATACCACATTGATAGTTTTTACGCATCCACACTAAGAATTAATACACTACCGCACAGTGGAGCCACAACAACGAAGCAATCGTCATTCCGACATTTTTTTAAGATTCACGGTCGTTAACGAGACAATGCTACTAGATAAACTGAGCACTTTGTTCCGACAGTAAGTAAGTTGGATTTTTCCATTGTTGTGTGAAGAGTCTAGGGTGAGGCAAGGCGACAATCATTTCCCCGACGAACTGGGTACATCCCTGGCCGAGCTGTCCGATTTAATTTGTTCCTTAGCGCTTGAATGTAGTTCATTTGAATCCGTTTGTCTGCTCCGTCAATCCGTCAGAGTCTCATTGAGAGAAGACATGATATACTACTAAAGGCAGGTACTTACGGCGCGTTTTCGCCGGCCCGATTTTGAGACTCCACGAGGGGTCGAAAGATATAGATGCCAGAAATGACACCTATATTAGAGAGCGTTGTGGTCAAGTCACTTTCTCCCTTGCCTACAATATTCGCACCTGTTAAACCCGCAATGACATAGGGAGCGAACCGACGAGACATGTTGAATCGAGCTTGACCTTCAAGTGAGCAACTTCTAGCAGCGGTGCTTTAAGGTCATTCATTACCTTGCTTGCAGAAAACAAATAGATGCAAATAGAGATGCTGTTCAGTGTCGCTTCATGACCGTCCAAGCAAGGTAATGAGAAAAAATAAGTAATTCAAGTTACAGCATTTCAGCACGAACAGGGAGCTGACTATCTACAAGCCGCAGCTTGCAGTAGTGACCTTGGCTGCGGGCGCTCAAGGTTATTGCGGATGCTAGTCGGCGCTTGACATAACCTGAGCTGCCTTTACGGTAGCGGAGTCGACCAATAAAATCGTCCTTTGGTCCCGTCTCAAGTTCTTGGACCAATGAATGCAGACGAGTAACCTTAATAGGATTGCACCTTAATGAAAAGTCGCCATGATGCATGCATGATGTCTCAAGGATTTTTATCTGAATTGTATGACGCCTTGCATGTGAGTATCTCAGTGATCGATAACGACTCCGTGTTCACTCAAGGCTCTAGGACGTTGAGATATGAAACCCGCCCGTGATAAGCCCAATTCTTTTTTGCGTCTGTCGCCGGCATCTCTGTGATAATTCAGTCAGTTCCCCTGTGTTGTACGGCATAAATCCACAACCAATTGAACCCATGTTACTCCATCTGGGTCTCCGGCTCAACTAGGCTTTGGCAGGCGCGCGACTGGATCGATCGCTGTAGGATATGACCACGGTGAAATTGACAGTGTCAGACGCAGCGGTGCAGGCGAATGCCGCTGACGATTCCTTCCGTCTCTTTGCAACCCTTGACCGCGCAGGATTGTTGGTGACGCTCTGCCAACTTTCTAAACGTTGGAGTGCTAGACACAGATGGCAATTAGTTAAGGTGCGTAGCAACTTCATCACCACATTTAGTGTGTTGGCAAGCTTATGCGATGTTTTACGGCTTCAATGCACTTTTTTCACCTTCTCAGAATGGTGTTCCCTCATAAGTGATCATCAGCCGTCTGTAGGTTGTTGACTGTCATATCAGCGCTCCCATTCGAATGTCGCATCTGCCGCCCCTGCTCCACATTGGATGTTCGCAACTCCGCTGAGCGTCCCGCCTTTTGGGCGTTAACTGGTCTCCCCAAGAGCTGAGTACATTTTTGTTGGCCGCACGGCCTTCAGGACTGATCTCAAACTGTCAGGGTCCATAACGTTATCCCACGTTGTATGATGCGGTGGTCCTAGGGCTGCGGCTCGTGGAAGGTCGTCCTATCTTTCTCCGGTCGCGAACAAAGTCGATGTCAATCTGTCGATTGAACCATCTGAAAGACAAGGTGAAATTGACCATGGTCTACAAGCCAGGGAAATTGATTCACCATGTCAGTGTCCGATATCATTCACAACTATGATGCCCCTCGTCTTCGTTAGCTGCCTGACTGACTTCACCGTTGATCGTGTCCTGCAGAGCTGAACATTAAAAAAACGAATTCAATTTTTCTAAAAACATCCTTCTGTGTCGAGACCACGTTTGACGCTCCCATCATGACCCTTCGGCCTGTAGATGAACTTCCGGAAGCTACAGACGGATGAACGTTTCAGAATTGGGGACACTCGCTCGGCTCGTAGTACAGCCATCTCTATACCGATATTCACCGAGGCGGAGGTATCAGGTTAAATTGTGAATGTTGTACTGATATTTCCTCAAGTTGCTTACCACAGACCACAGAGGCTAAATAAATCAATGGGAAATAGGTATTGATGCATTGATTGGATGCAGATACTATTACGGTTCTGGGTCCGTTCACTCAGAGCGCTGACGATGTCAGGGTCTAAAGCCATCGCTATCCAGTCAAATAACCGTGGACATTGTCAGACTTGGATTCAGGCATGGTGTTCTGTATAAAGGCTGCAGACGAGGTACAGTGATATGCCAGTCAACCCCATCGTTCCTCAAAACTACTACTGCCAGACAGCACCGATGCCTATAGAGAACAGACGTGAGTCCTGACGCTCAAAGAGATAGTTCTAACTAATTAATCCGTTATGCTAGCCACCGTGAGGCTCAATAATTGCGAGTACGACCTTTGTCCACCAGAGGCAGGACTAACGCAACTCCACCATTTTTAGTCCTTCAAAGCCAAGGGCACGAGTCCGCCATTAGCTGGATTGAATACGACAACGGGCAGCCAAACGCGACGGACAGGTGGACGCTCACCTGTAAAAGTGCGTCGTTTTTGTATTGGACCACTTCTATTATTTTTTTCATGCTTGTTTCCGCTAGTTCATGGAGTCATCAAGGGCCGAGCTTCAGCGGCTCGGAAAGCGGACGCTAAGGAAGCGGCTGCCCGGCAGGCTTTGCAGCAGTTGGGTCAGAACTAGCTTGCATACACAGTAATTTGCGGTCACAACTACCCAGGATATTGACAATGCTTTTCGTACTCAACAAAGCATTACAATTTTTGTCACTTTAGAGCGTTTCTACAACACATCACTTCGACGTGCTCATTGTATGAACCATGGTGGGATGATGCGGTCCAGTCAAGTCTGAGAAGCTTTCGGTTGTTTGAAGAGGCGGCTGTGAACACAACATAATTTACAGTTTCCTTTTGCAAGTCCTGCACTGCCCCTCAAGATAAGCCGGAAATTTCCTTGATTATATTTGATGGCACACCCTCACTGCGATGTATTGTTGAATGGTGGGTGTTTTCTCGAATGGGGTCGAGAATTTGACGAAAAAAAATCTACTGATGTCTTGGGGCTGCTCCCCACTGGTTTCGAATCGTGCCGTAGACTGCATAGTTGGAAGCTACGAAAAGTCACCAAATACTACGTAAGATCTGTTTATCTTTAGAAGAAACTGCATGCGACAAGATAAATACGGTCTGATATCCATGAGTGATGTGTACAAAATTTCCCGAAACGGAACACAAGGAACACGGAAGATGGATTGCTGTCAAACATTCTGTGACCTCAGAATTTCGAGAGCTCGCTCCGCCGCCGCATCTCTAGCGATGTTTTTATGCGATCCGGTACCCTTGCTGATAGGCTGCCCATCGACTGCAAGAGCAGAATGTTAGGGTGCCGAGGTCAAACGATAGTGGGTGCATTACGTACTCTTGCAGGTAGATGTCCAGCAAGGTGCGTGAGCCGGACCAGACGATGATTCCTCCCAACTCAAAGATGTCAACATGCCCTTGGACTGTAGATCTGTGACCTAATCAGTACGGATCAGGACTGTCGTATAGCAAGACTTGCTTACAATTGTTGAGTGCAATACTACTTTTAACTGTCAAAGGAAGTTGAAGTAAAGATAGAGTATGCTCCGAGCAGAGCAGAGACTCGCCTGCTGGCATGTTTGAATAGTATGTGTGTTGTACTCACCACGCTCAACCGGAGGACCGTATATATACAGAACAGCTAACGTCTTGCCAATAGTTAATGCTTATTATTGTTCCGATCCACCCAAAACACCCCAATGCCTCCGTCTTCGCCTCTGCCTTCGGGTAAGTCCGATATGGCGAGCACAAGGAGGGATGCACGCCAGATATTGTGAACTCCCCCTTTCTACATGGCTTCCGCCAGGTCCGGTCATGACTTCCGCCAGAGCTGCCGAATGACCATATTCCAGGTTGAAATTTGAAGATGCAATGTAAAGAACAGAAAATGCATGTCTGCGTACCGACGTGACGGACTCTTAATCGAAGATCACAATTTTTCGATCTACATCATGGCCCACGCAATGCACTGTAATTATCTATAAATGACGATGACGATTCAGAAAAATTATTGCAACAGGTGAAGGAGTTTGGCATGATTATAACTTACTCAAGAAAGAGGCATACGTGATAGTCCGTGCTGCGGTTGAAATTGATGAGAGTAGAGGAGACGATATCAATGAGGACAAGCCGTGGGCATTGCCAGCTACTTCCAAGAGTGTGCCGTGACTGCACCGATGCGATCATTAATCGAAGCCAGAAGGTCATAGAAATGGAAAGAGGATCCGGTCGGCCGGCATTTCCATGGGCTTCGTGCTGATTAGGCTTTCTTCTTCTTACGTCTGCGAAGTGATTTTGCAGCGGTTCCCGCAGTGAGACTCTACCGCTTTTCGATCATGCCAGAAAATGTAAAATCATCAGACCTAACCTGACGAGAAGACAGAGAGCCTTTGAGCCAATCGCGAGATTATCCTCACATCCTGAGAGCTAAAATTATCGGATCCGCGCAGTGCGCTGGCCAGATGTGAATTCAGGACGATGCGGTCCGAGATCTTCGACATTCAAGTCTCCTTTCCTTTCTCCGACATCATTGCATGCTCCCAAATCTTGCGATGTTGAACAGCACCCTCAAAAGTTCTAGGCAATGTCAATTCATTTCAGTCAATAGATAAATCATTCACGAAGAAAAAGCTCACAAAAACTGGATGTCAAAAAACGCATTCTTCTATGAGTAAAAGAGCAGGAATTAGTGACTAGTTGCGAACAAGTGCGACTGAACCTGGTCATCGAGGGGATGCTTTTGCGAGTAGTTTGTTATTAATAGCATGAATCCAAGAAATGTCGTCATGTTGCTTCGAAAGTCTGATCCTGGTGTCTGCGCGTAGTTGTCAACATGCTGCAGTTGATACGGTACCAGAAGCGCAGGCCCACGCTGCTAGACCGAGGTTGAATTTCCGTAGTTCATTAAGGAACTCGCCACGACTTACCAGCGCTCTTTCCCATCCTCTCCAAGTTTGAGATTGGGAGAAGTAGGACATCAATGTAGAATCCGGATGTCAAAACTCCATGTGCGGGTTGAGGTCACGGCGGTCAACTCCCATTGAACAGACAAAAGAAGGATGAAAGAACCTATAGAAATCAGAACTCACACGGGTGAAACATATGGATCAACGCTGAAAATGGTCAAGGTATAAAGACTCTTGTTCAGCAGACCGAGATGTCAGTACCCTGCAGTGACTGAAGGATTGAAGGGCAAACGTATCTTACTCCAGCTCTGTCAGTTCTGCGAAACGTTCGTACTCTGAGTCAGTCTTCCCAGGTCGGAAGGGCGCTCTAGATTCCCAGCACGCACGGCGGTCGTCGATTCATTCTTGATGGTAGTCATGATGGCCCTCAGCATAAGTGCTTCTTATTAATGAGTTACAGGCGACAACCGTGACGGCGCGGAACGATTACTACAGTTGCCAAATGGGGTTAGCTCCCCACAAGCAAAAGTACCGTTAAATACAACGTTTAAACTTCGTGCCTTAGAGACAGACCATGGGGCTTGCCAATCCGCTTGCTTCGCAGTCTAAGTGTGACCAGCACCGGCTTTGCAGTCCCTCACTGCTCGTTGTGACACAATCCGTGGTTCAATAGATGCCACGATTCTACCATATTGTCGCCGCAGTGGCAAGGCTGCCAGCTGGCCAGAGCAGCTTGACTACATTTACGATATGAGCATTATTCGAGGTATCAACCATCGTGCTAATGAATCTACTTAGTACATACAACAGAGTCAGGATATTTCACTTACTGGTGGTGTACCTACCTGTCTTGGGTAGACCGTACAATATACTAGCCGTATGCTCACGATCCCAACGGTCTCGATAAAAGTACCAATTCTGCAAATTTGACAAGAAAATTTTACGCAGAACCGAATGACCAAAATCGTACATATAATTATTCCGTACAATCGTTTTGGTGTTGGCGCAAATCAACTAATATCTTGTACGTACTCAAGTTGATGCCGAACAGTTGCCGAACCTACCACGAACACAACAGTTGCCTGATTAGGACGTTCGTGCGCAGGAAGCGCCGATGTTAAGCACTACAGTTGTAGGACTGCAATGCTAGAGATCATGACTCATGATCCGTACCAACTGATAAGTAGTGAAATGTGCTTTCAGGGTCATTCCAAGTTCACATCACTTGGTGTAAGTTGAATTGCTACAACAACGCTCATATGATACAGGGTGACTTCAAGGATACAACGGAGAGTAATGATGACAGGTTGGGCCATCAACCTAGACAAAAAGGGATGACAAAGTATTGACTGAGTGCGACTCTGTCTTTTAACCAAGTATCTGATAATCAAGTTCTTACCATTTCTACCATCCTCTCAGGTATTTCAAAGCTTGTTCTGCAGCCATTTGCTTTGCCACTCCGACGCTTGTCCCCCATCCCTGACCGACTGGACTATTATTGACTTATAAATTCCAAAATTAGTTAGTTTTGAGGCATAAAGTAGAACGCTGTCACTCTTACAAATGGCGGTCAGGTAGTGCGTAACTTGATGCGGTGGTCCGCTTTGTGTCGACGCCCATCGTAGCAAGTGAGCTTGTTGACAGGATTGCAAGTAGTTGTTCAATTCGCGAGTCCAGTCTAGATAATAACACTATTATATTAACAATATATGAGGCATTTTCTATGTCTACTCACCTGGCATGTTTGATAATCGGTGCTCGGATGGTACAGAGTTGGATGTTGAGAACTTTGGGTTGCTGCCAGTCGATGACGGTTTCCCCCTCCTTTTAAACATGTCTTCCGGAATAATTACAGCTGTATGGATTCCCTATGACGGCGGCTGTGCCCTCCGTGCCGATCTTGGGTATGACTCGAGCGTCATAAGTGGAAACATACGCTTATTACAATCCCTACAGTTAACGCGCTCCGTGTTGAATTTCGACATTGTTATGAAGCCGGGTTACCTACACACTGACGACATTTATATGCGGTTAAATCGCGGAGGGATACGGGGTAAGAGAGCAAGAAAGCACTATGAAAGACATATGAGATTCCTGGAGCAAAGGGATGGCGCCCAAGGAAAAGTTCGTCATGGGCGACCAAAGACGCTGACTTGCTGACTCGGAATTCCTAATATGCCTCAGGAGTAGTCCGTATACTGAGATCTTGGGTGGGCACTCACCGCACATTTGGTCTGAGGACAATCACTGCATCTTTGTTCAGAGTGGATGCTGGATAACCGAGCTCTTGGCGATTGTGTCGCCTGCGCCACGCTCCAGTCCCATGCGGGCGCTCAGTGTATCTGAAAGTGCCCAAGAAGGGCTTGGACAGAGTTGCGATTTTTTCTCGAAGAAAAAAATCATGCAGGGGCTATGCAGAGGTATGGACCACGATTTGAGGGTGTACAATCAAGAAAGGGTTTGCATAACGTCACCGTGCTACACCACTACGGTACAAATAAATTCAAGAAACAGGCGATCTCGCCAAATTTGGGACATTTCGACCTTAGTCAAACTGCGAGACAACGATTGAGCACGATTTTATGTGATGTGAGTGATCATTGCCTTACGAAGGTTCTCAAGGCCTAGTTCTGCGTGAGATGATTGAGCGCCTGCGCCGCGGCGGCCAACTTGGCTTGGCTTTTACTATTGCCAGTGCCCTTGCCAATTTCATTGTCATAGTCTTGATCCAAGAGCGATCAGTTATAGGTCTCAACGATTAAAAGTGAATAAATACGGCACTTACAAAGGGCGACAGCAGTGTGCATTCGCTGGTGCTTTAGCCCACTCTCTTCAAATTGCCATCTCAGCTCGCGGGTGGTACCAAGGGTTTGGAGATGGTTATTGAGCAATACGACGAAGTCTGGATTAATAGCCGTCGTCAATCATCGACCGACGAATAAGGCTCCTATCAACATACCGGCCATGTCTAGAGGTAGAACTATATGCTGGAAACTGTGCGGTCGAGAAAACTTGCTGCCGGTTTGCAGGAGCTATAAGAGATCTTTTATACAGGACAAATCGCGGAAGGAAAAAATCACGTAGAGCATCGGCCATGTACAAGTTCACTCGGGCAGCTCGCGGAACGCTGAGTATCCCGCACTCGCGCAGCCACGTTCTGTCATTGTGACCACATCAAGTATGAATTGGAACGCATAAGTTGCGACTGTATTTCTTCCGTACAGGTGATTTAGTGAAGATCCATTGGGAAAACGGAAATGACATACAGATAGCGGGAAATGGGCGACGTTTGGATACCGCGCGCCGCGGAACAGGGCGGGTATTCTCAGCAAAAGGACTGGGGGATCCACCTCAGTGTTTTCAGGTTCCCGCAGCGCGGATACGGAGAGAGACAAGAAGCACTGGGTATGTCAACCTATGCCTCCGGTGAATACCGGGTAACAATTTGAGGACAAGGCTCGCCGATCCAGTTGGACCATAAAAGGGTGATGCCAGCAACTACAATGGCGACATGGTAATCTGATTTTGAACGACAGCAGGCCTGTCCATGACAGGAACAAACTCGGAACCTAGGCAGTCCGAATGACACAACGGGGGTCCTGGCATTGTTCTGAGGAAATCCATGGAATGGAGGTCGAGCAGAGTTCGTCGCAAATGCCTCCGAGTGGGACGCCATCATGCAGTAACATGTGAAGGCACGGGAATGGCTGTCAACTCGAGCGATGCACGGTGTAGGCGAGTCCTGTGTGTCAAGGAGAATCCGAAATCCATTAATATCGCTTTCTCGGAGGGTAAAGGTCCTGATGTAGTTTCTCTGAAAAGATTTTTTCAAACAGTGCGGTGCGCACGATTCAAAACTTACTATGGTTTGTGTCGGCAACAGATCGTTCCTCAGCAGTTGAAGGTTGCTCAACTCTAACGAGTAAAACAGCGTCGATATCACCGGGACAAGTTCTGGTAAATCTTTACTACCAGGGACATACTGTCGGCGTCTAGATCGTGGCGTTGCGATGCAGCACCGGGGCGGGAACGAAGGCTTATGCATAGTGACAGATTTGGTGAAACCATAAATGAAGGTCACAGAGAGACTTACAGAAAGTTCTGAATTTGCAGGCTCGTTCATGGATACAAAGAAGGCCAGGAAGTAATTACGAAGCGCGAGCGCTTAATAGTGGTAGCACTGTTCCGCCGATCTTCCGAATCAGCGGGTCCCATTGAGCGCTCGAGCGCCACAGAGCGTTGTACGCCCAGAAACGACATTTGACAATATTTCATCCAGTATTGTGTTCTATTCGGGTTGAAATGATAAAGAGAGGAGCAAGTCGAAAGGACAATCAGTCGATCGGTTCGATCATTGGGTTAGGTCAGCTAAGTTACGGTGAGAATCGGAGATTGAATGCGGGTGGCGGAGTGAATAGGTTACTATCTCTGGACACGAGCGTGGAAAGGCCAGGGGTACGCTGTTCTCATCATCACTCAGCGCTCTCTCCGTCTCCTCCCTCGCTTTCACTTCCCCTCAGCCCTCTTTTCAAGACGTTCCGGTTTGCTTGCCTACACCTTTACTTTCCAGTCTTCTCCATTTGCCTCCGGCATCCCCACATACAAGTCCAGTTCCCAGCGCCCTTGTTTGATTCCTCTCGACTTCGTTGAATCTTTCTCCCTTTCGTTGCATTTTTCCTCTTAAGTGAGTCTTATTCCGCTCATGCCGTCTACAATTTTTGTTCTGACTCACTCAATTGCTTTGACCCGACCTCTGTGTTACCGCCAGCTTCACCTCGAAAACCATGTCTCAAGGGCAAGGCGATATACAGGAGAGGATCGCGGCCGCTCGTCGCGAGGCCGACAGTTTGAAGGAGAGAATTAGAGCGAGGCGAGAATCATCAGCCGATACGAGCTGTCAGTCAATATCTTCTTCTCCGTATCTGCGTGTTCACTCTATTTCCTCTGATTTTGCTTTGCCTAGTGCGCGCTATGGCGAATGAGGTCGATGCATTGCCCCGTATCGTCATGCGACCCCGTCGTGCTCTTAGAGGCCATCTCGCAAAGATCTACGCCATGCATTGGGCGACAGACAAGAGACATCTCGTATCAGCTTCACAAGACGGCAAACTCATTGTATGGGACGCCTACACGACCAATAAGGTACACGCCATCCCCTTGCGGTCGAGTTGGGTCATGACATGCGCCTACTCTCCGTCGGGCAATTTTGTTGCGTGCGGAGGGCTCGACAACATTTGCTCCATCTACAATCTTCACAGCAAGGAAGGCAACGGTATCAAGGGAGCCAGAGAGCTATCTGCACACTCTGGCTACCTTTCTTGTTGCCGGTTCATCAACGATCGCCAAATTGTTACCAGCTCGGGCGACATGACTTGTATGCTTTGGGATATTGAAGCTGGTGTGCGCGTCGTAGAATTTAGCGATCACACTGGTGACGTTATGAGGTAAGCTTATGACTTGACTGTTGCTTGATGATATTTAGTCAGACTCGTCATATAGTCTCTCACTTGGACCAAACCAAAACGTTTTCGTGTCTGGCGCTTGCGATGCTGCCGCTAAGCTTTGGGATATTCGTAGTGGCAAGGCTACCCAAACCTTCACAGGTCACGAGTCTGACATCAACGCAGTCCAGTAAGTTCAGTATTGAATCTTATTTCTTCTTTAACACCAAACGCTTCCCTAGATTCTTCCCCAACGGCGATGCATTCGCGACCGGCTCTGATGATGCTTCTTGCCGGCTGTTTGACATCCGTGCTGACCGGGAATTGAACGCTTACACGCATGACAATATCCTCTGTGGTATCACATCTGTCGCATTCTCCATCTCGGGTAGGATTCTGTTCGGTGGATATGATGACTGGACCTGCAACGTTTGGGACACCTTGAAGGGAGAGCGAGTAGGCGTTTTGACCGGTCACGATAACAGGGTCAGCTGCTTGGGCGTGAGCACAGACGGCATGGCGCTTTGCACAGGCAGTTGGGATAGCACTCTCAAGGTAAAGGATTTTCTCGTGGTTCATTTTATCTTGATCTGACGGTTGTCTCCTCTAGGTTTGGGCGTAATGCGGTGTGCCAGTCTGTACGGTTCTCTCATACCCTTCTCTTGAAGCCTTACATACATTGCATTATATTCTCTCTTTCCACTCTGATCCGGCTGGTATTATCTGTCATTTTATATCCTCATTCTCCGTCTCTAGCCCGCGTGCTGCTTTCGTACGTCGATTGAACGGACGCCTCGAGTCAGTCATTACCATCCAACTTGCGTCTCCCTTTGAAACGGGTTGCCTATTTCTTGTGCTATACATCTCGTCTCTCCATCGTCTTTCACAGCCTTCTTTCTTCTACTCCTCATGGTTCTGCGATATATATTCTTTTTTACTCCCTGAATGAAAATATGGCCATAGGATATGCTCCCTTCGTACCTGAACCAAGTAAGCTACAAGCTGTACGGAAAAGATCTAATTACCTTGCTTTGCAAGGTTCTTCGTGCACGGGTCAAAAGAATGTGTACATAAGCAGATTCGCTTTTGGTACCGTGACTGTGCTGCGACGCGACCGTTTCGAGTTTCCAGCTCACAACTCATTGCTCTGTCAGATACCCCAACTACCCGTCGAGTCATTTACTGGATCTTTCTATGTCGGAGGATGACAGAGCTGCCAAAGCTGCCAGGGCGAAGGCGCTGGTATGTGCTCATGCGTCGTGTTCATGCTAAAAGGCATACCTGACTACGCCTGATCTTTCTGTTCGTAGCTCAAACGAAAGAAGAAAGGAGGCGCCGCTGCAGCTGCTTCAGGCGCGAGCGTAGCCTCTCCAGCTCCCGGTTCTCCTTTGTCTCGGGCGTATTCTCCAGCGCCTTCAGATATACCCGCGCAGGATGAAGAGCAAAACGATTTGGGAGACGCGTACGTAGTTGACCCGTTCTCCGGTCTTGATGAAATGTAGTGATCTCGAAGTCTGATCCGTGACAGGTTTGCGAAACCGCCAGCGGGTGCAATCCCTTCTGATGTGTCGTGGTTGGCGTCTTTGGAGAGGGTTGGGTCGCCCTCCATACCATCGACCCCTCCGGTCTCTTCTTCACCGCTTCATCCAGCTCCACTTGTCGAATTGCCACCCCCTGCTAAGCAGTCACAGCCTTCCCTAACGCCACCACCCGCTTCTGCCATTCCAATACCTCCAACCCTGAGCATCGCAGTCGATGAAACGGAGAATTTGCGTTCCGTCATACAGAATCAGCAACAGACCATCTCGTTACTGGTTTCCGAGAAGGCATCTCTGAGCGCATCTCTAGAGCGCCTTTCTGATATCGAGTCGAGTAAGCATTATTATGATTGACAACCGCCCGAGGCTGACTCGTCGCGTCGATAGAAACACAGGAATCAGAACGCCTGCTTCAAGACGAGCGCGCTAATAACAAGGCGCTAACGGAACGAGTATTGCAGCTGGAGGCTGATGCTCACAAAGCGTCCGGTCAGATCGAAGAGCTTTCTGCGAGAGAGAAGACGCTCGAGGACAATTTCCGAGACCAAGTAAGTTCTGGAAGTTCCTTGGGAGCCAAGGGCAACTCAATTCTGATGTGCATTAATGGAAGGAGCGGGAGTTGCAGCTGACCAAGGGCGCGGCTGATGAGTTCCAGGCTGAAGCTGAGCGGTCCCACAGACGCGTCCGCGAATTGGAGGAGCAAATTCAGAGTGACGACCGTGTGGAGCGGCTCGAAGCCTCGTTGCAGAATGTTCAAGATCATGCTAGCGAGCTTGAATTTCAACTGTCCAAGCTCAGACAGGTATGGACGGAATTCATTAAAAGTCACAAATGCATCAAACATATTTTATTTGTTTCAGACGCAAGCCACGGTAAAGTCCGAGCGAGATGAACTGGAAACCCAGCTGCAATCGCGAATTGTGTCGGAGTCTGCATGGGAGAGCAAGCATGCGGACCTTCAGCGGCTGCACGACAAAGTTGAACAACAGCTCGCCGCGCTTCTCACCGAAAACAAGGACCTATTCCAGGAGAAGGCAGATCTCCAATCCCGCTTGGGCGAAAACCAGAAACAGCTGTCTGATGTCCAAGCATCTGTCTCTCAAGTAACATCCGATCATGCCAGCATCACCCGTCAATTGCAGTCCACGCAGTCCGAACTGCGCGCTGCATTGCGTCGCGCCGAGGAAGCGGAGCGACTGCAGCAGGATCTGCAGGCCGAAGGGACTTCACTCATGCGTTCTCTGGACGAAATGCGGCCGAAGATTGTAGAGCTTACGGACGCGAAGCTCGAACTGACGGAACGCGCCAGTGGGCTGGAGCGGACGCTCCGGGACCGGGACAGCGTCATTGTCCATCTGGAGACCTCACTTCAAATGCTGCGGGACGAGGCAGAGGCTGTAAACGCGCGCTTGCGGGACGTGGAGGCGCTGCGGGAGAAGGACAGGGGTGCGGCGCAGGAGAACTTGGGCGAGCTGCAGCGGGGATATTCCGAGCTCCAAGCCGAGTTGGACGGTGCGCTTGTGAGCATCCGTGAGCTGGAGACGGAGAGGCAGAGTCAGCGGCAACTCGCGGCGCGGCAGATGGCGGAGATCGAGAGGTTGACTGGCACGTCGCAGACCCTGAAGGAAGAGACGTCTTCCTTGCGTGCAGAGCTAGAGGAACGCAATTTGGCCGCGGCAGAGCAGCAGGAGTTTTTGGAGCGAACGAGGACGGACATTGAGATCCTGCGCGGGGACGTCGTTGTGAAAGAAGAGGAGATCGAGCTGCTGCGGGCAGAGATCTCTGCGGTCGCAGCATCGAACCTCAAGTCGACCTCGCTCGACAAGGAGATGCTCAGCGCGCTGCGGCAGCAGCACGCCCTCGAGCTCTCCGCATCACAGTCGCAGATCCGCGCGCTGCAGACGAGCGTGTTCGAGGCCGAGGCCAAGGCGCACGCNTTGCAAAAGCACGCCAGCGCCCTCGAGGACCAGCTCGCCCACCTGCGCCCCGCTCCGCCCGCCCGCGCGTCGCCAAAGTCCTCCCCCCCCGGACCCGCCACCGACCGCCCCTCACGACCGTCCAGCCGGTCGAGGAATCACTCCGACGACCTCCGCCGCGCCTCCCTCTCGCGCAAGACGAACGGCACCGCCGCTGCCCCGCCGCCGCCGTCCTCCCAGTCCCTCTTTGGCCAGAACCTGTCCCCCGAGACCCGTCACAAGCGCAAGGTCAGCCTCAGCATGCTCAAGGCTCGCATCGACAGCGAAGTCGCCGCTGCCACGGGATCGTCGCACCCCTCTTCTCGCGCCGTCTCGCCCGCCCCCGGAGCACCGGTCGTCCTCGCTGCCAGCGGAGCTTCCCGCCTGCCAACGGTCCCCGAGCCCGCTAACTCCCCCGCGACTCTTAATCACCTGTCATTCAAGCATCCTCAATTCTTGGACGATTCACACATCTTCTGGTGCCATTCATGTCGTGGCGAGTTGGTCATCCTCTAGTCCGCGAACCACTTACCCGTCTCCCTCCAGTCATCTGCACTCACTACTTAGTTATCTGTCTGTCGTTCACGCTCTCTACTCATGCCTCTGGCTGGATGGAATATATAGCAACTGAGATATGCCAAGGAGATGGTAGTACATGTCGTGAACAGAAAGGACCGATTATTAGAGTGACCGAAATCACTGAGTCTAGTTAGGTAGGGCGTCAGATGGTCGGGATGTAAAACGTCAGATGGTTAGGATTTATGACAACAAGGTATCGCCAGTATTTCACAAGGCCGATCCCGTCCGCTTGGTCTTCATCTTGCGCAATTTCTGGAGCAAGTCCTGCAAGCATCGACGTGAGCACGCAAGCCCTACCGGGTATCCGACTTGCTACGAAAGAACACGTACCTGCAGCTCGTGGGGTTCCAGACTACCGCGGTGTCCTTCCTCTTCGACGTCGTGCTGAAGACTGTCCAAGACCTCGCCAATGAGGTCACGATAGTCGACGCCAAAGAAGCTGGACAGCTTGGCGGCGCGACGCCTGCGTGCCTGGAAGGAGACCATCTCGGGCGCCGGCGACGCAACCGTGTATTGCGAGGCCAGGGAGAGGGAGGACGTTCTCGTGGGCAGCGAGCGCCGACGGATCGTTTTGGCGTCTGGCTGCTCGAACGAGGCGAGGGTCGGAGTTATCTGTTCCAACGCCGGCAGCTCGTTGGTGATGTATTGGTGGAGCTCGGCCAGGGACTCCTTGTCGTCCTAGAAGATGAAACGAGGAATGAGCAACAGCCTTCCGGGACACAAAGTTGCGCATAAGACGGAAGGAACATTATGCGTACGCGATCGAGGATGTCACTAAGCGAGTTGAGGGAATGGCGGTAATGCATGTAAATGGACGACGAGGAAAAGTGGCGGAGAGATGAAACGCTGTCAGAGTCTTGCGGGAGCAGGAGGTTTTGCATTGACTCGGTTGGGCTCGAGCGCCCGCTTGGGCGCTGTGTCCTCTTTGCCTTGCCCTTGTTGATATAGGCGCTCTGGTTGATGTTTCGGCCAGAGGGCGATGCAGGCGAGAGCGGGACGGCTTGGTGGGGAGAGTGTTCCGGAAGGCTGACACGGCCAGGGGAGGAGGGGGAGTGGGAATCCGACCGGGTGGGAGCGAGGGCGGGAGACTGGCGTGTGTGATAGAGCGTCTGCGGAGGTTGGACGCCGAACATCTGATGAGTGAGAGGACAATGTAGATGAGAGGGATGATTTGGACAAAAGGGGAGCGCTGATGTGGGATACCTTTTCCATTTTGATGGCTCTGCGGACGTTGATGGCTTTCTCCCGTCCGTCGAGGTCCTCCTTGACTCTGTCGATGTGGTCGACCCACTTGCTTTTGATCTCTGTTGCGGAGTTACTGCGCCTCCTGCGACGGCGCCAAGCACGGGCCTCGGAGTCGGTGGAGGACGAATCGCTGGGGGGGAGGTCGGAGGAAGAGGGAAGGGCTGGCAGGGAAGCCCCGGGGCCGTCGAGTCCGAGGACGAGGGAAGGTGGCACACGAGAGCCGAGGAAGCGATGGAGCTTTGCGAGCTTTTCCCTCTTGCGCCTGCGCTCGTCCTCAGCGAGCTCTTGGGAGGTCATGGTGTCCTGGGGCGAAGGAGACGGGGGCCAGAAAGACGATGGCGACGGCGAGCGCCTCGAAGGACCTCGCTTCGGCGAATGGGCCGGACGGACGGAGGCGCCTCGACGGTCTTCATCTGACAGTTCCATGAATGATTCCCGGTCAGCACTACTCCTTCCGGCCCTCCGCCGGTCCGCCCCCTCTTCTTCCTCTCTCACCAACACATCGCCGTCCTTCGGTCCTACTGGCATCGACCGCCGTCGGCTGCTCCCCGACGACACCGACGACTGTCTACTCTGTCTCGGCGACCTTGCCTGCATCCCTGCCACGTCCTCTCCCGACACCGACATCGCACCCCGATAATGTTTCACCATGGGCTGTTCCGTCTGCTGAGCCGTCATCGACGAGGCGGAGGGCGTCTGTCCGAACATCTGCGCCAGCTTGCGTGCCTTCCTCACGAGCTCTGAGCGTTCTTGCGGATGCAACAGGTTTGTCGTGGGCGGGACGTCTGTCGAGCAGATAGGCGACGAGTGCGAACTTGAGACCTTCCCATTTGGCGTTTTGGGTGACGGCCTCGAATGCGAGGGGTCCGCGGAGGCTGGACGCGGATGGAAATTAGGTTTGGGGGTCGTGGGTAAGGGTGGTTTGAGTCCATAATGCTGGCGGCCATGGAAGGACGTGGTGAGTTGTGTGCCATCCGTCGTTCACAAGGATCACGTACTAGCAAATTAGTATCGATCCGTATGCTGGATCGTGGGCTGTACGTGGGTTCTTGTTCCAGTTCAGGCTGTGAGAATCGTATAGGTGACAGCATCGGCATGGTCGACTCGTCCGAGCAGACGGTGTCCGAGCGAGGGCGTGCGGAGAAATAGTCTCCACGTCTGAAATCGGGGGAAGAGGGAGAAGTCAGGTCCATGAACGACTCGCGTGTTGAGGAAATCGAGTGTACGTCGGATGCATCGTCATGAAAAGAGTGTCGGGAATAGACCATAACAGGCGTCGAAGCGAGCAGGAAAAAATAAAACGTGCAGGATGAAAACAGAGATACGACGGGAGGGGTAAAATAGGGCTGGGGAGGCGGGGCTGGATACGTCGGGCGTGGGAGAAAGTATCAAATTGGGTCTCGATCGTCGGTCGTGGCGGCCTGTCCATGTCAGATTCGGTCGCTACGCACTCGCACTGCCATCCCACTCTGTCTGCCGTTGCCCCCCACAACTCTCTCTTTTTCCCAATGTCGTCCCCCCTCTTATCCCGGTCTCGACGATGCGGTCGCAAAAATCCACTCATCCCACCCTTCCCCGACTCCCGCGCTGACTCCTCGGCATCCGTCCTCCGTGACTCCGGCTCGGGATGCGATCCAGAAAAAAAGTCGAACTTTGCTCAACATCCTGTGGAGTGATCCGTGGCTCTTCGATCGGTGGGGCGCAGACGGCACGGGCGTATCGGCGCGAGGATTAGGTTGTGTAGACGGACGGACGGGCAAGCCATGATGATGGTGGTGGTGGTGATAGTGGTCGTCCGAAGACGAAGCCGCCGACGATGAAGGGGTCAAGAAGAGCGACGTTCGGTTCTGGTGTCGATGGTCGCCTTGAAAGGACGGACAGGAACGTTGCTGGCTCACGATCTTCGGCGTCGGATTGATGAACGGGTTCAGTGGTGTCGCGTTCCACCGCTGGTGATAATACCCCGTCTCCTCACCTCGCGTCCCATCTGCGTCATCGTCCCGCCCCTGATCGACATCACTAGCGCTCCCCAGATCAATCACGGCTCTCGACGCGACTTTGCGCGGGCCTCGAGGGGGCGGCGGGAGTCCCTGGGCGACAGTCACTTCCAGGTGTTCGGCCGTCGCAAACCTTTTCGCGCGAGAGTGGTAGAGATATTGTTGTTGTTGCTGCTGCTGTTGATCCATTAGTGCATGACTGGTTCTTCTTCTGAGGTTGTTCAGGCTAGACTCGCGTTGGAGGTGTGCTTCATGCTCGAGGAGCGCGTCGAGGTTGGACGAGATGGCGAGGGAGATGGTAGGTAGAGGGTGGGTGGAAGTCGAAGGCGTGGACGAAGCTGTGGACGAACGGCTTTGCGCCATCGAAGTAAGTGAGGTGTCAGCGCTCCACGAGTAAACCTTCGGAGTCAGTGCGGGGTGTTCGGGTGCAAGTAACAGATTGTTGCTCGGGCGAAGCTCGCCAGGAAAACTGCATGCGGCTGTATAAGTATCTGCCGTGTTGGCGAGTAGCCGGCGGTGGACTATACCAAGATAAGTAGGTCGTCGCGGTAGGTTCGAGAGAGTCACTTTGCTCGACGATAATAGCAACCGTACGTGGCGCGGCCCTCACCGACGTGAGCGCGCAGATCAGAAGGAACGGACGGCAGACCTTTGGGAGAAAGTAAGGACGAGGGGGATAGGGCGTCGAGCCACCAGATACGGCCCCCTCGCGACTCGTCCGCGCAATATGAGATGTCAATCTTGCTGATAAAATTCGACACGTTTCATGTTCATGGACTTGCGATCTCGCCGCACCGCACGGCCACCGCCCAGCGCCTCAAGTCGACACCTTCCCCCTGACACGAAATTCGAATTGAATTTTGTCGTGATGACGAGTCGCGACTCGCAACCCGCGACCGACTGCGCCAGTGCGCAAAGGACAAGTACCATGCCGATCACGTAAGTATGTATCATACGCGCGCAGGGCGTCGACCCCGTGAAGGGCCCATCTGGGCGCGATCGCGCGCTGGGACTAAGCAAAGCGCAACACAGATTGAACCGAGAGAGCTGCTGAGATTCGGCGAGATCTGAGAACAGTGAACATTTGAATCCCGAGTCGCGGTGAAACGCGTGCGCTCCGTCTCGGTGACGCGACGCGTTTGAATTGTCGGTAAGTAACGACAAACGACGCACTTACACCCCAAGCACGGGCGGGCGAAGAAGGGGACGAAGACGTATCGAAGAAGCATGCGTCATCATCGATATCGTCGTCGTACAGCGGGCCGGCGGCCGTGTTCAAAATAAAAGAAAGGCAAAAAATCCCAGACAAATTTCGTCCCCACCGTGACTGTGNATTTTGTCGCNAGGCAGCGGTCGGCATCGTCAGCGTAACCATAGCGGGGGCTGGCCTTCTTCAGCGCAACCACAAGTGATGGGAACAAGTCGTTCCTCTGAACCTTGAAGCTTAAGCTTGAAGTCGAGNCGCTCCATATTCCTTATACGATTGTGGAAAGACCGGCCGATGGCGGACACGTCCGACANAATGGTGGACTTGCGACGGACCAGTTGTAACGTGAAGAAAGCTCCGGCTGCGTCGCACTGGTCTGCTCTGGCAGAGCAGACGTACCTGAGGATCCTTCCTGAGGCCTGACTTCGGAGTCAGACGTACATCAGTCGTAGTACTTGTTGCAGGAGCAAATGAAATCAAAGCTTGCGTTGCCTGGCCCGGGCCCTTCCCAGCCCGTATTTCGTGCCCGTCGTGTACTCTAATACATGGATAACATAAGTAAGCACAGATAGGACAAAGGTACATGCTACGCGACGCGGCGCAAGACCTCGATCATGGCACAGCACTGGCTGGGCCCTAGTACCACCATCGGGCGCGAAGCGAAGCATCGGAACAGAACGTCGCAAAGAAGAAGAAAAAAGCACAGAACGAGTTGACACTGACGAACAAGGGGTCCACAGGCAACGCTTGCAAATCGTTCAATCACAAAGCCGCGCCCCCATGCACGTCGCCCCTCCTCAGCCGATTGAACTTGGGCAGCGTCTCGCGCAGGTACTCCGCATGCTTCCTCCGCAAATCCGCCTCCTGCACCTTTCCCCGACCGCTCCACGCCCGGCGCTCCGCCGTCGGACCATAGATCACCGTGTACTCGTCCAGCATCTCGTCCTCGGTCGGGACGACAAGGCACCCGGCTCCGACGACGCAGTAAGAAGTGATGCGCACGGTGTGATGCACGCGCGCGCGGGTGGACACGGTGTTGAAGTTGCCGATGGTAGGAGATTCGACGCCTGTGGCGCATTCAGTGGCGCGAGGACGCCGTCAGCTCTGCAGAGGAGAGGCCAAAGATGGGCAAATGAGGAACGGCGACGTACGACAGCCAATCTCGAAGAGATTATCGTCTCCGATTCGCATCACCTCTTTTCTCCTGTATGCGTCAAATTTGGTTCAGATGCGGTGCCCAAAGACGGACAAGAGTGAGCAAGCGACGGCACCTATTCACGATGATGGCGCTCTCTTCAATGATGCATCCCGAACCTATGACGATGGGCCCCGCGATTGCAAAGATGGTGGCTTTGGGATGCACTATGGTTCCTGTCACGAGAGTGTCAACACAACGAGCTCCAAGACAGTAATAAGCAGCGGTGTGGGCGGACACTCACCAGAGCCGATAGTAATGTCTCCCTTGAGCTCGACATCCTGACAGACCACGGCCTTTGAATGAATCGTGAATTTATCTCGTCTATCCACACAGTACGCAATGATCAGTCTCGAGGAGATAAAAATGAGCGACGGAGACCTACATGGGCGGCATTTATTTTGTCTTCATAGAGACATGTTCTTGTGGCAGGCTGCAGGTCAAGGATGCGTGAACGCAAGTGACTCTTCTTCAGGATAGGCAACTCACCTTCCATTTTTAGTCAGTCCGCTTGCCCTATTTAGTAGGTGGACGGAATTCATGTCTTTCAACGTGAACTGCTTGCGCAGAAGAAATTTCGCTTTTCGAGGGTCTAAATTTTCAGGTTTGAGTAAGCTTGCCATGGTTTATTACCACCTTGCGCGTACCATGCACGATATACCAACTTCGTGTTCTTGTTGAATCGTCACTGTAAGCATTATGTATACAATCAACGCCCCCCTTGAATATCAAACAACATAAACATCCATGTATCATTGAAAGTCATGAAACAAACATCATAGCTGCAAATAATTCGAACAATTATGAATAAGGGGCGTTTCCACAATGTCCAAGCTTGAAAACAAGAACATTGACAAAGCCTGAGGAGAAGAAACCGGACGTATAAGAAACGCTCCCAAGTCAAGAGAAGTGATAGACCATTCAGAGAAAAAAAAGAAGTAAAAAAAGTGTTTCAGTAGTAAGTATAGTACAGGCCTTGCGGTTTCGTATTGATATGTATACAGAGAATAAATTGATGCGAAGATCTGGATCATGCGACGCTCGTCTGGGCTTTGCGCGGCGGTAGTGGTGGCTTTGGACTGCGGCATGGACGGGGGTGGGTGCGGTGAACGTGATATCGGGAGGAGAGGGGGACAGACTAGCGCCATCACCTGTCTGCTCGTGGCGGCGCAGTGGCAGCGATGGAGGATCGGGACGCTGCAACATCGCGCGCTGCTGTTCGTCCATCGACGCGACGTTTTTCAGCGCATCCGCGGCAGACGCGTCATCGCGCGTGAGCGACGGGCTGAGCGCTTTCGGCGCGACACTACGCGGGGGTAATGGGGGCGGTGAGAGGACAGGGACTTGGGCAAGGTCCGGACTCCCTTCTTCCCCAGTTGCCGACGACTCCGGCCCGTTCGTCTCCTGCGATCCAAGAGGAGGGGTTTTCCACAGACGGTACACGCTTTGTATGCTCGACGCCTTGCCTTTATTTTCCGAAGGGGCAGGTGGCGGTGGCAAAGGCGGTACATATCCCATTGACATGACATCCCCGCGATGGCTCGCATGAATACCAGGAATCATCATCGTCCCTCCCCTTGAAGGTTGAGTTTGGATGGGGGAGGGCGGCACCGGTCCGTCCAATGGCTCGGTGTAAGACCCGCTCTCATCGAGAAAATCCGACTGGCGTCTGATCACACCCGGTTCTTGCCCAAGCCGCGAAGTCGAGGAACTCCTGACAGACGATGGACGCTCCATACTGTCACCCGAGTACGAACGGCCCCGCTCCCCCAACGAAGTGGATGCATCTCCGTGCGATGCAAAAGAAGATCCGCCATGCGACGACATGCTGACCGTCCTCCCTTTGACATCGCGTTCAGGTATTGCTGTCGGTTCCGTCCCATTATGGTGGGCATGATGATGATGATGAACACCAAAATTCAACGCATGCAGATGCTGCTTGTCCCGCTCCCTCCTCTCCGCAACCGCCGCCCTTACCTCCGCATAACTTGCCTTGGCCTTCTGCGCGAATCCGCCGCTGTCCGAGCTCCGCCTATCGCCCCCGTCCGGGAGATCGTCCCCTACAGAGCTCCCCCCGCCATTCTCCTTCTTCAGTCCTGCCCAGTTGACGCCCCACTTCCGCATCGTCTCCTTTGCGGACGTGCTCAGAGTCGGCCGATCACCCGGCCGCGATTTCAGTGAGGAGAGGAATGACGGGCTCGACGGCTCTTTCGAGCCGGTGGATTTGACGCTTTTGCTGCTTTTGATAGATGCAGGACGTTCTGTTGAGTCGGGGCTTCCGGATCGCAGGTTGTCGAGAGAGGCTGAGGGTGAGGGTGTCCGAGATGACGGTCGAGAACCATCGACAGGAGAAGGAGAGCGACTGGTCCGACGGATTGTTAGAAACTTCGAGCCCTTTTTACGTGGTCCGTGGTGATGATGTTCTCCCTTAAAATGAAAAGGACCGAGCGTGGTAGATTTTGAGTGTGTTAACTCATTCCCATCGACCACAGAATCATGTCCAGGTAAAGGTTCCGGTTCGTCAACGACAAACTTATCGCTGTGGTTACCATGATTGCCAGGAAACCAGGTCGCGCGTGGCTTGGGGGTAGAGCGAGAAGAAGAGGAGGAAATTGACTGAGTCTCGGCGGCAGCGGTCGGGGTGGGAGTCGCGAGGTCAGGTGTATGAGTCTCCTTCTCGCCTAGCACCTCAGGTTCCGAATGAGAGCGCTTCATATCAGAGGGCTCGCCATCAAGAGACGAGGAAGTGGTATCCGAAACTGGGGCGGAGACGGTAGAAAGGTTGTCATCCGGAGTGGGCTCAGGCGTAGGTTCCGCAGCAGCTGGCTTCTCCTTGCGCCCAGCATCTGGCCAGATCCCACCCCTATGCTCGTACTGCGAGCTGTCGAAGAATGCTATGTCGTCCATGTTTGGTAGGACTATGGATTCCATGATCTATGTCGGAACAGAATATGTTGTTACCGATGCCTGCACTTAGCAAGAAAGGAATGGAAGCTCACGATTTCCTTCAACCGGGACTCAATGGTATTGAGGATCATGCTCCATGTTATTTGCCGGTCGCTAACGACGGGCTCTACATCCAGAACCATCTTGGGTGCCTGGGTAAAGGCGTACCAGATCCGGTTACTCGGAGGCCGTTTAACTTTGATCACCATATTCCCCTCCAGCTCCCGCAAAACGGCAGCCAGTACTAGCTTGACCGTGTAGGGTTTAAACCTCGACCCGAGGGTGATAGTCGCAGTTGTTTGAACGGTGACGCGAATTTCTCCCTTGTACGACATGTGAACCTCCAGCGCAGCATCACCTTCCTTCGTGAGTTCCTTCAGCATAGGCTTGCTGAACGTCGCGGATTTATTGCCCACGTAAACTTCTGTGACGAAAACGTCAGAGAGGAAGTTAGGACGTTTTGACCTTGGAGAGCTTCTTCATGAGTCGTCCTACGATGTACGATTCGAGAGTGTCAGTGCGATAATAGCTGAAGAACATTCGACCCAGGAGCGCATTCAACCATCGCATAGGAATGACATCCGGTTGTTCGTCCAGAGTGGATACCAGATGGTTCATGTCGGCCGTGGAGAATATGGCCTCAAGCGGCGTCAAAGTGGGCGTATTTGCAGTATTATCCGAAGCGTGAATGAGCGCGAAATACCAGTCCTCCATCTCCGCATTCGATCGCACGAAGATGAACCAGGGCGTCGACATATCCAGTGCCTCCTCCCGCTTCTTCTCCAACTCAAGCAGCCTCTCCCTCTCTTTCTCCCTCTCCTTATGCTTCCTCTTCAAGTGGCCACTACCAAACTTCTCCTCCACCTTCTCTTCCACATTTATCGGATCTATCCATAGCTCCCTCGTCAGACTCGGGATGACCCTATCCGGGGGTGGGAACTTCGGCTTGAGACAGATCGCATTGCGCTTCGCGAAGAGCTCGCCGTCAAGGAGACCCTCGGGATAAATGGTCACCTCATGGCTGCCCAGCTCGATGGCAGCTTCGCACTCAGTCATACTTTCGTCCTCATAGAGATAGAGCACCTTGCCTTTGAGTACCACGTACCACATGTCGCGCGGGCGAGAGCGCTTCGGGTCTTTGGAGCGCGCATCAAGGAAGGATTTGACGATCGTCACATACGATCCCTCGAACGACGTCTCTTCGAACGTGCGTCGCATCGTCAGCCAGCCCTTGCGCGCTTTCGGCATGTCGTTGACGTCGTGTGGCGACTCGGGTGCAACGTCACAGTCCACGGCACTGACACCCGCGCGGGCCTCTCTGGCCGGCTTGCTCACATCAGGGTCGCCCACGGGCACCGAGGTGTATATTGTAAACGCGACGAGGCCAAAGATGACGAGAGGGATGAAGGTGATGCCGCCGAGCACGTATGCGTAGAACAGCGCCTTGAGCGACATGGCAGGACCTGCTCCGAGCGCAGAAATTGGACTGCAAGTGAGGATAACGTTTGAAGGAGCGAATCGGAATACGATGAAGATGCAAAGAAGGAGAACGAGAGAAAAGGTTGGGGTTGAGGAGTGCCCCTGGAGCGCCGACTTGCAGCCTCGCTGGAAGTGACGGAATGTACTTATAGCGCATTGCTCCCACGGTGTACTACCGACCGACGCGCTCCTCACGGAAACCCCATGATAAGACATCCACAAGTCCTCTGATGTTGTTCAATTCTATGCAGAGTGCGCTTCATGAGTGCGACTCCTCAAAACATTCGTAAATTGCTGGGCTATCTGCATCCTAGACAAGGCTATAAAGGACCAGAGACGATGAAACCATACACAGGACAAGTCAGCATGCGTTCCCACGGTGCGGAAGCAACGTCAGACGCAGCACGGATGCACGTTAAGTGCAGAAGACCGAGCGATGACCATTGGATACGACGTCCGCAGAGCGGGTGTACGAAAAAACATAGGAGGTCGGGTCACGTTGGTGGACGACAGGAACAACTCTTATTCTTTTCAAAATCTTTTCAAAACATCCGTAATGGGCAAAACCGCCCAACAAAGGTACAAACGAAGACAAGGTCTGGCGCCTGAACGAACTCGAAACTTTTATTCATTATCGGAAGCTTTCTCTACAAGAGATCGTACAAAACGACTCATTGTGTCCGACAACACCGCGCTCTGCGCCTGACGGACAAGGCCCTCGAATAAAGCCCCCGTCGAGTCTGCTCGTCCACGGTCGGAAGAACCGCATGCCAGTGCCCGTTTGTGTACTCCCATCGCCGTGCAAAAGGCAGTGGTTTCGCTAAGAGCGGCGGAAAGACGTCGTTGACCGCGGGATGTGCGGGCACGACTAATCGGTTTCCGAAGCATGCGTCCTGCACTGGTACCCAGCTCGATGACGCTCGTGTTTCGCTTTCACAGAGGGTGATGATAATAGTGGGGATCGAGGGGTCGTCGTTTTGGATGATGAGAGGCCCTTCGTACTAATTACCTTGTTAGCAACACACATCATAGGAGCTCAAGGGAGCTCAATAACAACTCACAGGAATTTGGGATCGCCGTCGCCTGCGCACGACCTTTTCCCGCTCATGTCCGGGATGTCTACTGTCCGAACTGCTGGACGACGGTTCGTGTGGCAAAGGAACGGGAACGGTATGCTGAGGTTCTCGCTTGAAAGTCCGCAATTGCAGCAGGAATTACAGTCAAGTTCAGATGTGATACTGATGGATGGACATACCTCACACGCCTCATTAGATACCTCCAAATCTGCAAACAAAGTCGCTAGATGCTCAACATCCTCGCTCAAGCCATTCTGCAATGCCCTATACACAGGCGCAACAGTGCTTCCGCACAGGCCAACGACTTGCCTCCAAGGCAGTCGTGGAGGCGTAGGCAACATAGCATAAAGCGCGTCAACATTTAACGACTGCAGCAGCGCAAGTCGCAACTGGTTAGACACGCTCCTCTGCACAACGAGACAGCCCGAACCACCCACGATAGCGTCTTCCTCCTGCTCCCAAACGGACCCCTCCGGACCCTCTATGCTCACATCCAAAATATGCGTAGCTGCCCTTGACAACATCGACCGGAACATATCGACTTGAGATCACAGAGCTTCTCTCTCGGTAGCAGTCAGAATCCTAATATCTCAAAGGAGGTATCCCAAACAAAAACGAGAGGCGAAGCAGGTCAAGACAAAAGGAGTAGAGAGATCGCTATATTGGCGGACGTGTGGAGGGGTGTGTTTGGCGAGCACGAAGGGGGAAAGGCGACATAAAGGACGGGCGTAAGAACAAGCAAGGATGAGAGTGCAAAGCTCATACTCATCTCTATAAACACGGATCCCGGCTCCGGCCCTTCGCTCGGACAGCATGCCGGTAAAAGACTCTTCACGTGGCATTCCCAAATTTGGCAATGGCGCAGTTCCATAGGCCTTCCTGCTGTGACTTGCAGTACAGAACTGGCATGTGCATGTACTTGCTCATCATTATCTCCATCCTTTCCAATATGACAATATCATCATCTTCCCACAAACAGCTCGCCATATGAGAAATACATGCTTTTTCTGGCCTTCTCGTCAGTGCTTCGGAGGCATAGACTTCTTCCTTGGCTCTTTGATGACCATGCGACGTTCCCGAGAGTGAGCGCAATACCCTCAACGGATCATCGATTATTACATTACTGTCGACAAATACCACTATCACGCTCACCCCAGTTATCTATCGCCTTCTACCTCGAGGCCGGCAGGCCTGAACTCGTATGCATTGCATAAAGGGTTATTCATCATTAAATTCATACGCGCCTTTGTTCTCCAAGATACAGCGCAGACTCTAGTGGCGCCGATAATCCTCTCTTTACCTCTTACAATTCAAGATCTAGCGTATATCTCCTGGTGCGGGACGTTTCGCTACAGCATTGATGTTAAGCGACCGGGAAAAATCACGCTCTCTGAAGTAGGTTTGCCTTCTTTATTGAAATGCACAAAGGTCATGGGGTATGATGTGATACCATGAGGCCACCCGAGGATGGAAGAATTCTCTTGCATGGTACGAGGCGCTCCAGATTATCGATCTTACAGTGAGTGATAGTTTCCGCCGCCGACTTTCGCATCACCATGCTCAGTGATCCGCCCAAGATACAGTGTAAATTCATCCAGTAACCCTGCGATGACTTATACATCCCGGCCACGTCCTCCAGCGGCGAAATCATCGTCAGTCAGTGAAGTTTTACTGGTCGAACCTTGACTGACATTGATACTTCAACGCAATAATGCCGATGCGTTTCAGAAACGCGCCGTACGGAAAAGGTCTATGTGCCGTCTATTTCGGGAGTCGAGACAGATCGCACATAAGTCAGTATAGTTACTAACAGCCGACATGCTCGCAGCAGACATGCTACACCAGTATGACGAGCGCATGCCTGGCCCTCCCGTCGCTTTAGGTTTTGTAAGACTACTCCAAGACTACTCCGCTCGTCTACTATGTTCGCTCGCGGGGTGCACCTCACCCGCGGAACCGTCGATCTGCGCTCGCTCGGCATTCCAGCGCCACAGCTCCAAGGCCGAACGTCGTCGCGTTCAGTCAAACTATGACTTCCGCGCTTGATCCACCGGAGCACCCCTTACATAGGCACCGCTTAGGTATGCCAATGCATAATACACCCGAATAGTCTGATTCATGACTGGGAAGTTTACAGCTGCAGTCCGTGTAACGTACGATACATCTGTTACATACACAAGAATAGCATGGCCAGTCGCCTGGTGGTGATTGACAGATTCTATAAAACAAATATTGCTGCACTTGTACTGCTAGATCCAGGAAGAAGCTCGGAACATAATGACGGATACTTGTACAAATGAGAGTGCGAGGATTCGAACGTGATGCTTGGAATGAGATATGATGGGATATACATAAATGGTGATGATAACAAAGGAAGAAAAATTGTAGAAGGAGAGAGGCAGGAAGCCGAATGGGGGAACAAGAACGCTTATATATAAGAAATGCATGACCTCAACTCATTTCCATCTGGATGGCAAATAAGTTTGTAACCCAAGCCGCATCATTGCCAGTAACCCAACTCCAGCAGGGCTCGGTGCTGATCGCGGGCGTTCAGAGAAATATGAATTTTGGCCCTAAACCATGCTGGCAAGCATGGATTATCGGGCCCAACCCGACGACATCATCGACGCCGGGTTCCATTCGGCGCTGGCACTTGAAAATCCGGCCAGTGGTTGCTGCTGTGACCCCTGACCAAGCGGGAATCTGAACTGATCGCGTACGGACTGTGAGATGGGTTGGCACAGCAGNGCGGAGGGTGGGAGCGTGCCAGAAGGCACGGGTTCGGAAAGCTGCGGCTCGTACGATGTGGGCATGCACAAGGTGGTTTGGTCGAAATACACTCCGCCCCCCTGGAACGCGCTCACCACGCTGAGCTCGGGAGCATCATCTTCGTCTTCTTCATACTCTCCCTCATCCTCTTCATCGTCCTCGCACTCCGCATCCATATCATCATCGTCATCGTCGTACTCTGCATCTGCATCTTCTTCCTCTTCCTCTTCGTTGTATTCTGTATCCTCCTCTTCCTCTTCCTCCTCTATCTCTTCGATCCTGCTCCCGGTCGGTATCAAAGACCCAGGCACCAAACCAACCGGGACGAACTCCGACCTTGGCAATGGCTGCTGTTCAGGTGGATTTAGAGTCTCCAGCGGGAACAGTTCCTCCACAGTCGGCGATGGCATCTTTACCCAACCTGGGAGAGTGCGTTTCGGTATCGGTTGGTACAATGGTACCGAAGAAGAAAAGGTGTCAGGTGGCGCCACCGCGCTGGCAGGTATAGATGGGTATGCAGGCACAGGCTGCGCGGGAATCGTCCCGGGATTTTGATGCGGATCTAAGCTGGGTGCGTGGGGCAGGCATGATGTCATTTGGGTCGTCGTCGTCTGGGCCGTGTATGTCGTCGAGGTCGACATTCCATTCGAAATCGTCGAAATCGTCGTCGTCTGCATTTGTTGATAGGAAGGCCCTGCATTCTGAAATGGCGGCGCGGGCGGCTGAGATTGCGGTTGTTGGAAGTATGGCTGTGACACATGGGAATACGCCGGCGGATATGATTGCTGATGTGAACGGACATGAAATTGCGGCTGTGAACGTTGATATGGATGTGGATGCCGCTGCGAGCGCGCGTTGGACTGCTGATGTGCGTGCGGATGTGAACAAGGTAATTGATGTCGGTGTCCATCAGGTTGCGTCTGCAGGACCGGCCCCATCTGCGACGGCGTCGCTTGGAACACCATGCCGGGTTGATGAATAACCAACTCACCCGCGCCTGCCCCGAATCCGAAAGGAGTAGACTGCGTCCCTGCGATCGCGAGCACATCGTGAGATGAGTCGCATACGAGTAGCGCCACACATATGAAGGAAACTCACCCATACCGAAGACCGCAGGCGCTCCATTTGACACCTGACACTCGTTCACCGCTCCATACAGCGTTGGCTTGGACGGCGGAGGAAATACGGAGGGTATACTGGAATGATCCATTTCATGCACTGACGGCATCCAACTTGCTCCATCCTGGAACGAATGCAAGTGATCACCTTGCTGAATCATGTTGGGGCCGTCACCCACGATCTCCGGAAAGGTCATCTGCCCGTCATACACGGGAGTGTCAATGGAGGATCCGGATGGGGTTGATGCAGAGGGCATGAAGCTCGTGTTCATGTCTGTGTTATAGGGGTGAGCGTGGACAAAGGGCGACGAGGAAGTGTCGAAGTCAAATGCGCGGTCGTGGATCTGTGCGCTGGTAGAGCGGGTGGGGGGTATCGTAATAGGGTAGTCGTATGATGTGCCAGACTCAGACGGGTAAGCGGCGAAGTTCGAGTTGAGCATGTGTGGCGGGGAATAGGCATGTGTAGCGAAGAGAGAAGAATGCATGGAGGGCCTGAACAGCGAAGACAAGATTGGAAGCGAGGGTGAGAGAGGGGCAGTTGAAGCCGTAAATATATGAAAAAAGCCGAGGATGAATCGATGACGACTGGGCGTGGGGAGGGCACAAGGATTGCGGTCCAGGAGAAGGGAATATATAGCCTCGGTTCAGATCCACAGAACAAGAAACAATGGTGGCATGGTGCAAGGTGCAAGCGCGATCGTCTAGCGGAGTTCTCGATCAGAAAAGCGTGGCCGTCAAATAGCGAGGAGGAAGACGTTAGAGCGGGAGAGAGCCAACAATGGGAAGACAGGAGCCGAGTGCACGTTGCCGATGAGGGAAGATGCTGATAGGAACGGCGAGGGAAATCTATTATGTGCTGGGCTTGGTTACTGCACTTACAGTTGTAATGATAGTGGTGTGCCACAAGGGACTAAGCTGTACGAGGATAAAGAGCCATGTCGGAAACGGGGCACATACTGGGAGAGGGCGCCTGATGGGCATATCAGGCAGATCAGTATCTTGTTCTGACGGGATTGAACCAAGCATGTACTGCGTTCATATGGATGTAGGAACAGTTGTGAAAGAAGCCACCGTGTAGTCAGGAGATCCCTCGAACCATACTCAACAGCCACACCAGTAGTAGTACTTCTCCTAGTGGCTGTTCCCGTCCCCTTCCATGCCACGAGTCCCGTGAAAAAAAAAAAAAAAGGAAAAGAAAAAATGTCTCACTCCATCAAGAACCCGTCTAGCAGCAGATTCACCCAGTTCGCGATTTTCAGCCGCGGCGCAGGCACCGCGAGAACACGAGCCAGAAGTGCGAGTGAGTACCCCTGCAGAGCTGTCTAAACAAAACCACCGTCCCTGGAAGCGCTCCATAGACCGTGAAGATCAATCGATTCGCGAGGGAGTCAGTAAGTCAGTGTCAACGTACACGAGCCTCGTGTCCCTCGCAAATCGATCTCTTACTCCATCCGTATCTTGCGCGGCGGCATTCCCCTCTGCCTTTGCCTTGAATTTGGCTTTGTCATCCTCCATTGGAACATGGATTTCTTATCATTTCTGACACGGCTGCGGAAGAGGCAGGGGGCATGTTACTGTAACTGCAGCGCATTCCCATGCACCTGATTGCACCTTGAGACACAATGGCAGGCGCCTGCCCACCTAAGACATGTGTATGCACCACAACAGCTGTTGTGGTTGGGGTTCGCGGTCATCTCCGCTCGTCGAAGCGGCCTGGACAAGGCGTTCATGGAACACTAACAGCGGTCCTTGGGAGCCGTTCTGCTCGCTTCGGCGATGGGTGGTAGGTTCCCTTCTGCAGTGTTGTTACGTGTTTCTGGAAGGGTCGGGAGGTTATATGTACCACTTGTGCTATTACCATCTGCGGCGTTAAGGTAGCTAGGAAGAATGACAGAAGTATGATGTCGGACGAAGCGGAAGCCTGCCGTCGGAAATGGAATGAATGGCCTTGCATTTATGAACCTTGTACATATGGGCGGTTTTGGTCGTGGTGTGGGTTAACTGTGATTGTAGTTGGGGTGGAAGGTGACATACCGCCGAGTGCGATCAACAGTTCGTGTTGGTCGATTGAGCCTTATTACTTTGGAAAACGCCATGTAGGGCTGCCAAGATGGATCAGGTGTAATTATGGTGGGCGAGAGGGGAAATATGAAGTTTGAATTGGTCGTGGAGGAAGTAGATCACCTGCCTCGTAGAGGAACTACTAGTCTCCGTTGCGACATCTTCACTCGTGGGAGGAAAAGGAACTGAGGTAAATAGAAAACGAGAAGCTTAGACCGAGTACATGGATCAATTGCAATCCTGCAGCGCCCACCTGAAAATTCAAACAAACGACCTGTAACTCCGACCCTGTACGTACGTTCTAAGAAAGTTACAGCAGGACCTGCAAGATTAAAAATGGCATACTAGTACCCTTATATACCGGTCTGCGCGCAGTAGATTTTTGTCAGCTCTCCACAACAGCGACCAGCCCGGTTATGAGACAAAACATCCAGGATGACCGGGAAAAAAAGATGTGGATGCTGAAAATTAGAGAAGACACCTTGAGGTTTTATATGTACATACGTAGCTAGTGTGCTGACCGCTTCGAAAAGGAGAGTCGTCGAGGAAGCTACGCGCCGACGATCGCGCGTAGTGGATGCTAAAAACACAGAAGAAAAAGAAACCAAAACAGAAACGAGCCGAACGAGCGTGTCTCGTCCGCGAGAAGAAAGCATGATGCAAGCGTGAAAGAAGAAGACCAAAGTGAGAAGAAGAGAGAGAAACGACTGCGGGAAGGCGTGTGGTGAGCCAATCATCCAGACCACCTACACCAAGATGCGTGAAAAAAAATGCATCCAAGCCCCGCGGAAATGGTGTTTCCCAAGCTAGCCCCGATGCTTTACGATCCACCAACCGTCGACCAACTGATCGATAACCCCAAGCCCAAGCCCTCTCCGCGACCAATCAGATACCCGCTCACTCCGCCACCGTCAGCCCTCCCATCGCCCGCTGAATCTCCTTCATAGCATGATCCGCGTGTTCTGGCGCACCAGCGCCGGCGCCCACCTGACGAGGAGGCAGCCCCGGGTGTCGCACGCCAAGCGCAGCGCCGAGCATACGCTTCCCAGGGTCGCCAATCCTTGGTCCGGCGCCACTGGGCATGCCACTCGAGTGCATGCCCATCGAAAGGATGGCGGGATCCGGAGGGGGCACACTGTCTCCCAATGTCGAGCTGATCAACGAGTCGAGTGTAGGATGGGAGGGGAGACTGGGCAGCGTCGGCGAGCCCTCGCGGCCAATGGGAGATGCGGGGCCCGCTAGTCCGTTTGCCTGAGGTTCTGCTGCAGCAGCGTGCCCGTTCGCATTTCCGTTCACCTGATTCCCGTTCCGATTGCGCTGGTTAGCAACCGACATGGATGCCGCCCGCACATTGTGCCCGCGGGACGCATTGCTACTGTGTTGCCCGCGCGAGTTAACGTTCTGGATGATGGCTTGTGCATCGGGACCATCATAAGGGCGGACGGTGGCTATAGACTCGGAAGTAGGGGACGAGAAGATAGCGGGGGGATTTGCAAGGGTGTGCAAATATGCACGCTTAGCTGAGAGAAGCATTAGCATGAGATATCAGGCGCATATAGGCGGACCACAAGGCTATTATCGGGAGAAAGAGGGACGAACAAAGGACAACGAGACTCACCCGCAAGAGCATCAGCAAAGACAATCAAAAGACTGGTGTCGTCTATCCATTTAATCTTAAAGCCGCCGTTGCTATTTTCCCATTCGGAAAAAGCAGACTGAATATCTCGCGTCTTGAGCTCCTTTGGGAACCCGGTCAAAGAGAGGATGCGCGTGACAGAGGCGGAAAGCTGAGAGATAGACGTGGCCATTGTAGCAGGAGAAGACGTGGATTATGGACTGGAAATAGTGAAGAGGGCGAATCCACTAGCTGCGCTCAAAGCTTGTATGTAAGATAAAGAGACAGGGGCGAGGGACAGAAAAAAAATGCGGGTGGCGGAGGGGTATGGAGCAACGTCGAACGGATGGACAAAGGGACCAAAAGGAAAGCGAGTGGGATGAGGTTGTTGTACAGCAGAAGCACGAGAGCACAGACGAAGGAACGACGCTTTGTTGTGATTGTGGGCCGCCTATGACCCCATGAATCAAATCTCACGCCTCGCGTAATCCTCTTTTGCAAATATCCCAACTGAAAACACGCTCGTCT
Organism: Bondarzewia mesenterica; assembly: GCA_004802705.1. Classification (NCBI taxonomy): domain Eukaryota; kingdom Fungi; phylum Basidiomycota; class Agaricomycetes; order Russulales; family Bondarzewiaceae; genus Bondarzewia; species Bondarzewia mesenterica. The sequence continues at coordinate 1,041 of SGPL01000038.1, read as the reverse complement.
CCCTTTTTTTGACGTGTATTGGCGCACAGGCATCTTTAATCCACTTTTCATCCATTTTCTAACAATTCTGCTGTTCAAAAAGAAGAACGAGTTGATAAAGAAGCTCATCAATTGGTCCACGTGGCAACCTTCAAATTAATTTCCTGCAAACATGGTGTCCTGGGTCCTTTCCACGTGAGCGCAACGCGTCCCTTGGCACTGGCGGCCTGCTCACAGCTCAGCGCCCAGCGCCAGCCCGCACAAAACCTGCTTGAATGTACAACGACGTCGAAGGCGAATTCTTCATCCGAGCATGGCAGATCATCAACGAAATCGGCGACCAGCTCTCTCATAATCATCAGTTTGCCACCTCGCTGCTGTCTCGGGCGGGTGGACTGAAGGTACGCGATTCATCCCTACTTGCCATAACTCACAGCAGAGTTGAGCAGGCCATCTATAATATTCCAGGCTGAGAGCACTGAAGCGCATTCCGGCTTCAACCTTCGACGTTACCATATCGATCTCTCAAAAGGTATGTACATGATTTTTGCTGGACATTTCGTCACTAACGTGCTCAAAGAGACACTCGAGTCGGAACTCGAGCGCGCGAATGCGCAGATCATCATCGAGAACCACAGTCTCACCCAAGAGAACAAACAGCTCAGCCTTCTTCTCAAAGAATACGAACAGACCATGGAGACCATCATGTCCAAATACCGAAGCCACGCTGTGTGTTACCTTTACCCTCCAGTCGCCAAACCAATCCCTGACTTTCTCTCCCAGCTTGCTGCGCAACAGCACGAACTCACTCTAACACGCCATTACGAATCGCTTCTCGCCCACGAATCGCACTACACCGGCGACCCCTCCCTCGCACCCGCCGTACACAGCCTCGCCCTCGGCCTGCGCGCCCTCCAACTCTCCCTGGTCGGCAAAGACGCATCTCTCGACCCCCGGAGCCTCCGAAGTCAGTATCCACTCCCAGCACAGCCTCCCCCGCCCAACCTCAACCTCCCAAACTCAACCGCGCCCGCGCCCGCAACCACACCCGAACCCACAATC
>SGPL01000379.1:0-32285 GCA_004802705.1 Bondarzewia mesenterica | reverse complement strand
GCTGCAGTCTTATGATTATAATCAGTGAGATCTGAGGCTTNCNTATGAGCTGGACGCGAATGATGAGCAATGTCGAGATGATGCCAATCATGGCCGTGGCCTGTCACAGATATCGGAAGTACATCCGGCTGCCAAAAGCGACACAAATGAACTAGGTGCAAGGACGTACCATCTCGGCCATCGTTTCAAGGGCTTCAGTCCCGGTGACCAGGGTTATGGTATAGGCCAATAGGTATGCTGCATTCATCACGCCAGACTCGACAACAATTCCGAGGATCGGGAGCAAGGTCGACCCAGATCCTGCCATGAGACGCTTCGCAGCCCTGTCGACTTGCCATATTTTGAAGGCTAGAAGCGCTGTTGAAGGGGGTCAGGTAAGGGCGGGGCCGCCCAAAGCTGCAATTATACGCACCAGTAGAGATAGCGTTGGCGCAAAGGCTGAGCGTGAACAGAGCAGTAATCCAACTGGACTGCGCCTTTACGGTGGTTGAAGCCAGATTTTGTGTGGCCCAAGTAACCTGTATCCCACATGCTAGGGCAAACGATCAACCGGTCGTACTGTGAGTTCTACAGGCTAGAAGGCGTACCGAGGCTTCCTGCAGAAAGAGCAAGCGGTAGAACCACCACCCACGGATTTCTCCCCCAAATGATAAAACAGCGGTAGCACTGGGATTTGTGTCGGTGAAGTTTATTTATGTAGTAAAAGGTGCACGATATACACGCACCACGAATAGATCTCCCACCAACAACATGAAGTTCAAGACATTGTGCTTCACAGCAAACAGATCTTGTGAGACATCTTCCAGAAACCCGATGCGTTCTGCTCGCGTATCATTGTGGAAGAAAGCGATGAACAGATTCCATGTGTCAGCGACGATTTGGGCGGTGACGAGGAGGAACATCAAGATCGCCGTGACTATCATGGGGTAGCGCAAGCGTTCGCCTCTGTTTCTGCGGGCGACGAGGAGGTAGACAGAAAAGATGAACAGTACTAAATAAATCCCTGATACGATGATCAAACAGGGCCAAAAATACCAGCACCACCAAACTAATTGACTCACCATAAAGGATACCTTCCGCAACCAACCCTGCAAGTTCAGCGACGTCAATCTTCAGAGCCATTGAAGTTGAGAAAGGGATCCACCAGAGATGTGTCAGTCTGATCTAGGTATTTAATGTCAGATGCAAGTTTAAGTTACGCCCTAAGTGCGAAACGCCCAAGCATATTTCATAAATATAGATGAGAAAACAGGTCCCAGCAAGTGCTCAGGAACAGCGTCTTAATCGGGCAGGAGGATGATCACAACAGTAGATTAATCGGTTGGAAGCGCAGGTTGGTGTGAAGTACGCTAAGTAGCCATTCCTGGTCGAAGACAAGGACGGAGCTGACAAGAGCCGACAATAAGCGATGCAGCCGAATCAACCGTATCTTGGTCTCGACAGTCTCATGGGCATCATGAGAAATGAAAGTGCGCACCATTGGAGGATTAGTGCACTGGTTAAACACGTGGGGGACAATCGGAAACCACAGCGATTGCGATCTGCGCGGCCGGCATGGTGGATGAGACAAGTTGAGACATCATCGGGACACTTACGTAGTGGCAGTGCAATGGCGGCGGGCCGCCGGCTACGTAAACTCGATCAATCAGGTTCGACCTCTGCCAGATAGGAAGTTGCGTAGGATGAACATACACATTTGCAACAAAATTTTTTTGGAGAGTGCAGTATGCACAGTTCTTTGTCGGAGCGGACACGGAGGATTCATCAAATTGATCGCTACTTAATGGCAGTGAATGGCTCATCTGTTGCATCGATGCTGGTAAAACCATGAAAGAAAGAACACCTTGATGCGTATGTGGACGTCGAATGTTTTGCTAATGACTCTTCACTGCAATCCAAACAATTGACTATGCGGACCGAGGACGAGGACGAGACGCGGTGAATTCGACAAGCTGAATTATGTGCAGTGCATGGGTTGAAGAGGACTGGCAGAAGATTCAAAGAGAATTCGTACCTCTGTCAGGCTGTCTGGCGTCCCTCGACGATCGAAAAATGAGTGGTAACGGATGCGAGCAAGGCATTTCTCCCAAACTTTGCCGGCTTTGAGCGTGTGCCGTAGTGTCTTGGACAGTTCTGTAAGAATTTAGGAGGATAACACAACGTTACTTCAGTGCAACGCTTTATCAGAAGAAGCGGCTGCGAGCATCGCATAAGTCACGCATTGATTTGTGTAGAAATCATGCCTTAAGGTTTCGAGACGTCCCAATTAAGCCTCGTCAATCGTTGGTCGAGCTGCAGACGTCCGTCATTCGGAGGCGATAGGTTCTTGTGCCCATTAGCAATCGATAGAAGAGAGATTACACATCTAAAAGTTCTTCAAGAAAGGCTGATGGAGCTTCGCAAATTTTAAGAGTGTAGAATGATCAGTATTGCAAAGCAAGGATAAGTAGTAGTATCCTACTCGATCGTCAACGCCACTACGACTGGACGCATTGAGGCTCTGCCATGGAAAAAGAACTCCAGATGAATCAGAGGGCGAGCTCTCAGCTGGAGAATAAGCTATCTGAGTGCAAGTCGCTTGAATACAAAACTTGCTTGAAGGTCCGAAAAGACGTCCAATAAATCAACTGTGACACGTAAATTCGAAATGGCGTGACGTACCGCGCAGACGTTTCATGACACATCGTCATGGGTTGACGGCTGTTGACGGGTACTCTGTCTGATTCCGAACCCCTTACTATATTCAGCCTGTTGGCGCTCTGTAGAAGTCTGTAGATCAAACAGCTGAGCAAGTACCTAATGTGAGTATTTACTAACTTCAATGACCGCTTCCCCGTCTTTTATGACTGACATAGCTCACCAACTCCAAGGTAAAATAGAAGGCAATGTCCTGTCACCCATGTCGCCTGGGTACAGCGAGGCCCTACGGCGTAACTCGGATCTGTCTGTCCTCGAGGCAGCATGTGTTGCTCAACCCGCGGTCTATACGGACATATCAACCATCATATCTTTCGCATCGTCCCGCAAACTGGAGATCGCGGTCAAGGGCGGAGGTTGTCATTCCTCGACCTGGTCCAGTTCACAAGGAGGCGTCGTCATCGATCTATCCATCTTGAAGAAAGTTACGCTTTCCAAAGATAGATCTACCGTTATTGTTCAGGGAGGTGCCAACTGGGGTGATGTCTACGAATTGGGTAGCAAAGAGGGTTTCGAGGTCGTCGGCGCACCTCTATGGTTCGTCGGAGTCGGTGGTTCGCTTCTGGGTGGGGCATATGGTAATTTAACCGCCGAGCATGGATTGGGATTAGACAACATGGTAGCGGCGAAAGTCGTTCTTGCCGATGGGCGCATCATCGACACCAGCGTCACGAAAGAGCCTGACCTGTTCTGGGCCATACGAGGTGCGGCTTGAACGATGCAAATCGTTTTTGTCTCCGACTGAATGATATGTTTGAAGGTGGCGGATGCCAGTTTGGTATCGTTGTTGAATTCGTGCTGAGAACCTTCCCTTCACCTGGTCCGTCGACAATCGGTTCGTTGGTGTACTCAGGAACCGTATTCCCTGATGTACTCAAGGTCATCCAAGTATGGTACATCTCCCCATGTGCTACTTCTGGTTCTGATGAACGGTCTAACAGGAGTTCGTGACAACCGCGACCGTGCATGAGAAAGTGGGTCTCATGTTCACTCGTCCGGCCCCTCATTTCCAAGTTAGTCCGACCTTGCTACAATTTCATCTATATTCTCAACTCATTCGCTTTAGCCAACGGTTGTCGTCACACCTTGGATCTCTGGTGCCACCACTCGCTCTACGGCAAATATTTTGGCACCATTCCGCTCCGATATAGCTCCTCTTATCGATAAAGTAACTTCAGCTCCAGATCAACTCATTGTCTCTCACGCGTCCGACGCGGCGCTTTCTTCCGCTCCACGTCGTCTTATCATCCGAGGAGTACCGTTCATTGACCTGTGGACCGATATGATGTTGGAGGTTTGGACGCGCTGGTGCAAATTTACAGAGGAACATGAAGATGCAAGGCGGAGCACGGTTATTTGGGACACCCGCAAGTCAGAGAAAGTCGCGGAAGTGAGAAGGGAGGACACAGCATTTTGCGTCCGATACCCTCACTATTCTGTCGCCATCCAAGGACGGTATGCTGATGTCGTATTTGCTGGCGATTGATCAAGTTCACACATTGTATACAGGAACTCGCGTCCTGAGACAGACGAAGTGTCCCGGGCTTTTGTCACATCCACCGCTGCCTTTATCCGTCAGACGAACATTCAGAAGACGGGACACGATCTGGGCCTGTTGCTTAACATGGCACAAGGCGATGAGCCAGCCGAGGCCGTCTTTGGCCTCAATCTCGCGAAACTCAGGAAGTTGAAGGCGAAATATGACCCTGAGAGGATGTGGACGAAGGGATTCGTTATAGACTCCGACGTCGAAGAATCCAAAGCAGAAAGTGTTTAATATGGACTCTCCACCCAGAAGTCGAGTCTAGGCGTTGGTCTGTGTGTATACTTCGAACATATACTTTGACGTATTGTGCTTGTACGTCAGGACGAGCGATTGTGTTAACATGCTGTAGCCTGCAGTCCCTCCTACCCCACTGTGCGTTGTTGAATCATAGTCTCTGTTCTCATTCGAACTCTGCCTTGTTTCTAGATTCGTGTGTTGCGTCGAGCACCTCCGTCCTGCTGACATGATCTGGAAGCTCTGCTTGCCCACTCGGGAAGGCGCAGTCGGAAGCGGCCTTCGTCCATTCCAATATGCATATCAAGATTTCCGCAGTCTATGCACATGTGCTGGCATATGAAGTGGCATCCCACATGTTGTACGCAGCAAGGTCCCTCCAACAACAACACTTATACCCCCCAAGGCAAAGCATTGTCTACGCATTCAATGTCTGATCCTGTTCAAGTAGACTATACTGTATGCACGACTCGCGCCGCCGCCGTTGAAGCAATTCATCAAACTGATCGGTACTTAATCGTAGTGAATGGCTCATCTGTTGCATCGATGCTGGTAAAACCATGAAAGAAAGAACGTCTTGATGTGTATGTCGACGTCAAACGTTTTGCTAATGACTCTTCACTGCAATCCAAACAATGACTATGCGGACCGAGGACGAGGACGAGACGCGGTAAATTCGACAAGCTGAATTATGTACAGTGCATGGGTTGAAGAGGACTGGCAGAAGATTCAAAGAGAATTCGTACCTCTGTCAGGCTGTCTGGCGTCCCTCGACGATCGCAAAATGAGTGATAACAGATGCGAGCAAGGTATTCCTCCCAAACTTTGCCGGTTTTGAGCGTGTGTCGTAGTGTCTTGGACAGTTCTGTAAGTCTAGGAGATAACATAAAGTTACTTCAGAGCAACGCTCTATCAGAGAAAGCGGCCGTGAGGATATCGCATAAGTCACGCATTGATTTGTGCAGAAATCATGCCCTAAGGTTTCGAGACGTCCTAGTTAAGCCTCGTCAATCGTTGGTCGAGCTGCAGACGTCCGTCATTCGGAGGCGATGGGTTCTTGCCCGCCGCCATGAATCTGATCACAGAAGATTGCGTGAACCCATGCGGGATGGCGAATGCAGTTAAATTAGAATGGACGGCGGGTGCAGTAGGTAGGATGCAGGACGGTGAAGAAAGGGTCGCACATCATCTGTCGAAGTATCGGCTAGGAAGTCGGAACTCTCCAGGTGCCATTCCCCTGGCTTATCGCGAGCGCTCACCCTCAGTTCTCAGTGCTGGCGCTGGATGCTGAATCGTGGCCCTGAAGTCATCACCGGGAACCTGTACGCAGGGCCGGCGGTAAGCAGGGCGGCGCTGCAAGTATCGTCACACAGCACTGCGCGTCCAATCCCACCACGATTCGCTGGCCAGAGTCATATTGCTAAGATACGTGCGAGGGTAGGTCAAGATTTCCCATGGCAATAGCATAACTGAAAGTGGAACAAACTCAGGCGCTTTTGCGAGACCAGGTGAAAAAGAAGTGCTGGGTAGGGTCGTAACGAGAGTCATTCATCTCTTCTTCCCAGGCCTTCTGAAGCTGAGATGTCATCCCAACGGCCACGAGTCCATCGTTTAAAGAACGTGTTGTCGCTCGAATGACTGAATTCCTCATCGGAGCTTACGACAACGTCAGTGCATGGAAGAACGAGCATACGGAGGGACTTGCCATTCGGCAGCGGCGTGAATGGTAAGACCGCTTTTCGGACGAAGACGTCGCTGAAAGCGCCGCTCGTCTGCAAAATATGTTCCAGGTTCGAGCCTATCTCGGGATCGATGCCCTTCGATGACGTATCATCGATGTGATTTCATTGCGCTTCCGCTGTGCAGGACCGCTCGCGCGAGGGAAAACGAGAATGCAGGCGTCTTCGATGAGAAGCCACCCATTCGGCTTCAAGAGAGGTATCACACGGTGGATTAAGGCGGATGGATGAGGAATCTAGAAAGCGGCGTGTCAGACAGAGTGACGGCGGAAATAGATGCTGTACACACGTGATAGAGCACAAGGCGAAGATGTATGACATCAAAGCTCTCTTTCTCCCAAGGAAACTCGTTCAGTAAGTCCAGTTGTTGAAACTTGACGTTGGAAGGAAAGGGTCTGATCGTGGAGTCGATCAGGTTGCACAGAAGCGAGCGAGCTTAAGGAGCAGTCAAACCGTGGGGGAAGCGGAGACATGTCGACGGCCAACACTTCAGCGTTAGAATACTGGAGAGCTGCTTGAGTGGCCCTGCAATTGCATTGCACAATCAGCGGAGGCAATAACCCCGGAGTCAAAGACACTTGCCATACACCGGTGCCCGCACTGAAGCGAGCATTCACCATCAGACCCGAGGTGAGGACGGCCTATCACAACGAGAACACTTTCAAGTTGGTACTCACCCCATTTCTAAGATAGTCCGTGGATCTCCGAGTCCCAATGGGGCAAAAGATAGCCTGCCCCCCATATAACGAGCGATACCATCATGCTGTTCATCAAGCCTGCATGGCAGGGAGAAACATCCTTGAAGCTATACACAGGTACAAGGCAACAGTAATCTGCGCTTACCGTTGTTGTTCCTGTTCACTTCCCTGCGGCAGATACGAATTTGGGATGAGTTTAGAAATGACATAGGCACTTGGTGCTTACAGCAAACATGTAGGAAGTCTTGTCATCTCCGGAGGGCATAGGTTCCTGGGATAATGAGGAAGTGCCAGTGGCTATTTTCAGTGGGAGGAGTTCAAACTGTGATCCAAGACAGGTCGTATGGTCGACGGCTTTGTGCATAGCACTGCTAGTCCCTCTTGCAGACCTTACACGGAAGACAATCGTTCTGTGTATAGCGCTGCATGCAGTTTCAATAGAAGAGATGCTAGTGTACCAGCGCTCCGAGTGGCCAATTGATTCTGGTCTCGTACCATACTTACATATGATGGTCGTCTTGCAAGGTTCGTGTTAGAAACCGGTATGCGTGCGCAGACTAACCGGACCTCTCAGTCCTCAGTCACGAAGGAAGCGACTGATATTTCGTACCTAACCGGACCTCTCAGTCCTGTATAGTACATATGTTAGCATGTAGCGTAGTCAGTGTATGCAAGCGATGTCTCACCTCAGTCACGAAGGAAGCGACTGAGGGATTGTGAACGTAGAGTAATGCTTTATATATGTGTGTCCTCAACCTGTCCGATGCGCCCTCCCAGTGACATATCTCCTCGCTGTTCCGATATGTCCACCCGATGACGTTCTATCCACTCGCGCATCTGTCCGTGTAAGTGTCAGATTCCAATAGTTCGATTTTGAAGTCCGTGCCGACCTGCCATGCCTGATAGTGAATGAGGACTTATGTCACTAGGGTAAAAGGAATGATTCCGTAATTTGAAATCCAGGCGCTTGGAACGTGGAACATAGCTACGAGTAGCCGTTCAACGAACCAATCCAGTCGTTGCCTTTCTTTCTTCAGTTCTCGACTGAAAATACATTTATTAGTTTTCTTCTCTACAGTTTCAGCCCCTGAGCCTTACCATAATCTCCATCATCTTTCATCATCTTCGCATGCGCCCGTTCTGCGGCTTTCACCGCAATAAGAATCCCCTCCAACAGTACACCCTTTTCCTCCAACCCAACACTAACACGCACCAATCCGTCTGGCACGCCGTATTGGGCAGCCCATTCAAGTTCCTCAAAATGGGCCAGTATCGCATACGGGCATGCGAGCGTGAAGTTCGTTCCCAAGCTTGGACCCTTAGCGAAAGGGAGCGCATCGTAGAACTCTCTCGCGGCTGGAAACGAGGCGAAGAGGAGGGAAAACAAACCACCGTAGCCGCCGCCCTTGCCGGAGCTCGACTTCACGCGACACGCATCATAATTGGCATAGGTCTGCCACTTCGGATAAAAGACTTCCTTGATGACAGGTGAGGCGGAGCGCAAAACGTTACACACGGCTTCGGCATTGTCGTTAATGATATTGACGCGGTGGAGGAAGTCACGCGAGTTGCGTTCCATAAGGATAGCGTCTTCATCGAAATAGACATCTTGGTAAGTTTGTTGCAGGGACGCTCTAAGGGCTGCGTAGTGTTTGCTGGAGGGATTCAGCACTAAGCTGATGACTCGATTAGTTGCTGTTGCACGGAACATATGATAGACACACCTTCCGCCCATGACATTTGCATGACCACTGGTCACTTTGGTCAAACTCGTCACCACAATGTCCGCATACGGCATCACTCGTACATTCACGGAATTTCCAATGGTGTCGTCGACAACAATCGGGAAGCTGTACTTGTCTGCTAGCGTGCGTAGCCGCAGCAAGTCTACGGATCTTAGTAGTGGGTTTGAGGGGAATTCCGTGAAAAGTGCCAGAATTGGTGGATGTGTCAGATCCAGAGCCTGTTGGGTTGAGAGCAGAGCTTCTAGGCTTTCAATGGACGATTCTTCTCCATCGGGAAAGAAATGGCACCCTGGGCCCCACTTTTGCAGCACTTTGAGAGTATCGGCGTAGGGAAATCTGTGGCCGGATGGATCGGTGAGCACAAGAGAATTAAAATGAGCCGACCTCGTGCGTACCCAAAACAAACGCTCTTGCGTGCTCCCAAAGACCGAATACACAGCTGGTGTGCTGACCAGATCGCAGTCATGCCAGCCCCGTACAAGAACACATCATTCTCAGTCACAGGCATGCCCGTCCTTTGCGGCAGAGCTGCTTCATCCTCAGCGGCGTCTGCTGAGACATCGTACGCAAGCAAATGTGCAATGCGAAGACGAATTGCCATCTTGGCAGTCGCAGCGCAATTCGAGATGGCTTCCAATGCAAGTTCGTGTGTTGCGGAATTGTCCGCCATGCTATCAGTCACTCTCTCCAGAACTAATTCGCTGTGACTGCTTTCTATCTCTATGGACACAAGGCAATGGTCTGCGAGACGACTGGAAATCCCGTGGCCAGTGTACTGCCAGAATTGCTTGGCGATATGGAAGGATTCCGCAGGGAAGAAAACGACGTAAACCTGAGCTCCTGGCCGGGCATCGGGGAGACGGAGACGCATCACGCCGCGTACAGATACGTTTCGTGTAGCCATGAAAAGAAGACATGCTTCCGCTGCATCATAGGATCCTAAGAGAAGTGACCTTTCGGATGCGGTCGCATATCGTTGTTCGCAGATATAAGCCAACTAATCATTTCAGTTAGTCAAAGTCGGTCAATCATTCTCGTGGAGCGAAACCCTTGAGAGGAATGGGAGGGAGTGACAGTGGGAATAGATCAGGCTTACCTTCCGAATGCTCATGTGGATAAAATACCGCGGATACCCATTCTGCATGCATTTAAGGATGCCTGCATCTCCCATTTTGTATCCAACTGTGTCGGCCCAGGTCGGTAGAGAGACTGAAACTGCATGCTTCGTTGGGGGGACGGGTTGGCCGACAGCACTCTGTTGTGAGCTCATATTGGATATGAAATTAGAGTAAATTCCTGACTGTCGTGAAGACGAATGAATGCAGACGTTATGGGTCCACGAACTTGGGAATGGTTTTATAACTCGTGATCCCGGAGGACGGAGAAGAAATCTAGAAGAACGGCAACCTATTAAGTGTCCCGTTCTACATCTGAGCACTTTCAGCAGTTGAGTGAGCGGCAATAAGGTACTCACCACGCGCTAGCGATTAGTCCGTGCGTGACTCGGCGGAAAGACGATGTACAACCTGGGACAAACGTGGACTTTGAGCGGGTGATCATCAAATGGCGAGAGAGTGTGAGATAGTTCATAGAAGACCTCCATTCGATCTGTCAATATATGACGGGGCACGCGGAAACTAGTTCTCCAATGAACCGAGAAGCTCTACTTCCCCAGCGCTGCTACGCATGGTGGTTCTGAATACATACCAAAAATATTGTGTGCAAATTCTTACAGATAGTAAACACTCTTTTGCAAGTGGAAGAGAGCCTATGGCAAGCCAGGCACGTCCACAAGACCAAGCGAAAGAGTGAAGCAGTGAACGATCGTGCACACATTTATCATTTACCTTATGCCAGGTCTCAGCATCCGTCGCTCAAAAGTCCTCCCCTAAGCCAGATCCTACTATCAGGCCAGTCATGGGAGTATGGTTGACTGGATGGTGCGCTTGAGGACAATCATAATCCGGCCGCATATATTGTGTGAAAGTCATGTTGGACGCGTGAAGGGGATGGCACTGAAGTAGCTACTTTGGTCAGTGAACTCCGCATGCGAGAGAGATGATATTTACATATCGAGTGAAAGGGACTTGCTTAGAACAAGATCTCCTGGCCGAGGACAATGGGACCATGCGGACTTGAGCTTGAACCGTGGCGCTATTAGCTGACCACGCTACCATTATAGCTCAGCGCTCAGGTACAGCTGTTTACATAGATCTTAGCTAGAACGATGGGCCGTATCGAGAAAATTATACACTGCCAGCATTGAAGGACCTTTCCCGGGAAAGACCGTGAACAAAACCGTGTTAAGAGATAAAGTTGATTTCACGGTAATTTCCGGGGAAATTACCATAAAGAAATTATTTAAGTTTTATTTCAGAAATAACTATAAACCTGACCATAAACAGTGGCACTTTGAGCCATAAGTGTAGTGATTGGTAAGAAAATAGTTAAATTAATTCAAAGAGGGGGAAGACAATTGTATCTTTATTTCTGGATTATCTATACATCTGACTCTGCTCAAGATTTGACTGATGTGGCTCAAGTGCCACTGTTTATGGTCAGGTTTACAGTTATTTCTGGAATAAAACTTAAATAATTTCTTTCTGGTAATTTCCCCGGAAATTACCGTGAAATCAACTTTATCTCTTAACACANTTTCGTTCACGGTCTTTCCCGGGAAAAATCCTTCAATGCTGGCCGTGTTGTCAGCTCACCGTAGTAAGGGAAAGTAAGTAAGCAGACTTCTTATATATCACGGAGCCAGAAACGGAAGTGGAACGATCTTGATTTCAAACAGCGACGTTCACGAGGCGACCATATAAGCGCGCGTCAGCACCGCGCGCCCCGACTGATATCACAAGTACATAACCTATTCTCCTTTTGCAGTAAGGGCAGTCTCCTCGGGGACCTGAGAATCAGATAGGGCAGCTGCACCATCAATTCTACTTCTCGTTCCCAACTGCACACGTAACCAAGATCATTACAGAGTTGTGTGTCTGTCTCAGGCTGTGCGAATCAGGCTTGCATCTTCGAAGAACGCTGATAAGAGCCCGTCTCTCGTAGTTTCTGGGAGTCGTCGTTGTTTCTTCTTCCAGTGACTGGCCTTCACGCCTAACATGGTATCTACAGGTAGTCCCCTTCGTGAAGATGAGCCATCTTCTTTCAAACTTTCCGAGAGTCAAATCGCTGTGCATGTCCCCGCAGTACCGAAAGGGTTCAAGCTCGAAGCGGCCCAGAGCGATGATGAACATATACAACGTCGCGCAACGATGAAAGTTGATGTCATGATAATTCCTCTTGTGGGCATCATCTGTAGGTATACTTATCGTCTTTGTACTCATTCGACACGAACTGAGCAATAGTTTTCAGACTTGCTTTCCTTTCTGGTGAGTTTCAATTCGTCGATCTACATTTCGGTTCTCTGAGCGATGTATTGCGTTCGTGTGCAGGATCGCTCGTAAGTCATACTCTGTTGTCTCTCCTGATTCCGATTGACCCGATTATGGTGACATAGGAACATCGGAAATGCCCGCATTGCGGGTCTGCAAAGGAATCTCAAGATGACTGACCACCAATATTCGGTTTCTCTCACTGTCTTCTAGTACGCGCTTCATACGCTCTCACTGTCGCCAACGCCTTCACGTCCTTTATTTGACTAATAGCGTTCCATACGTCTTGATGGAAATTCCCATGAACCTGCTATTAAAGCGAGTCGGGGCGAACATTACCATACCGTCAATGGTAGTTCTATGGGGTGTGTTTTGCGCGTGTCAAGGTGAGGCTTATGGAAGGCAGTCTTATCATGGTTCTGAGCACAGGACTTGGGCAGGTGCTGTGACAACCTATGGCGGCCTCCTTACTTGCCGTTTTTTCTTGGGCATGGCTGAAGGCACGTGTTCCTTCTCTTGGGAGATACTCACTCCTGAGTTCGAAACTATGTTGTAATAGGCGGTCTTTTCCCCAGCCTTGTGCTCTATCTCTCCAGTTTTTACCAAAGACACGCTCTTCAGCTGAGGGTAACGATGATGTTCAGCGTGACTTCGCTCGCTGGTGCTTTCTCCGGTCTCTTAGCAGCGGCCATTGAGCAAATGGATGGCATTAGAGACCTGGCAGGGTGGGCGTGGATTTTTGTTCTGGTTCAGTCTCCCATTTAGATCTGTCTCGCAGTTTGATGTCTGACGGTGATCTTGACATTTTAGGAAGGCGTATTCACTGCCTTGTTCGGTATTTTTTGCTTTTTCCTTCTGCCTCCCAGCCCCTCCCAGCTCCGCTACTTGAATCAGCATGAGAAGCTCGTCTACATCAGAATGTTGAGAGACGATTGGAGCGGGGATGCAGATGGTGACGACGAGAAGTTCAGCTGGTCTGAAGTTTGGAGCGTATTTGTAGATGCTCCCCACGTCCTGATTCTATGCGCGCAGTTCTTCATAGGCGGTGTAACTGTGAGTATCTTTGATTTTGTCCATGTAACAATGGTCCTCAATTTATTCATGACAGCTCTTTGGACTGGCAACCTTGTGAGTGACTCCTTCTGTGTCTGATCCATCAGGTTTTAATGTACCTTTATTTGTCATGTGCTCGCAGCACTCCCACCATAATCAACGCGCTTGGATTCTCAACGACGCATTCTCAGCTACTGACTGTAAGCCTTTCCATAGTAACTCTTCGTACTGTAAGCTCCATTTTTTGGCATGGCTCTCTGCAGGTACCACCGTACGCCTGCTCCTTCGTCGTGAGCTTGATCTCGGCCCGGCTCTCCGATAAGTACAAGCAGCGTGGTTGGACCGCCATCCTCTTCAGTCTGCTCGCCATCCCAGGATACGCGATATTTATCGGTAAATGGATTTCCGCTCTTCCTGTGTGAATTTTAGCGTGTGCCTTGACCTATGAAACACAGGCACTGCCAACAAGCACGCGAACTACGGCGCTCTGTTCTTGCAGATCGTCGGCATCTATGGTGTTGCCCCGTGCACGAGTACCTGGAATGCAAATAACGTGCAACCTCATTATCGCCGAGCAACTGCCGTTGGTCTCGCTTTCGTGTTCACGAACCTGGGAGGTCAGTCGATCTTGGCTCTTTCCCATACTCTAGAGGCTTATGTGACCTGGTTTCCTGAAGGTATGGTATCTACCTGGATTTTTGTTGGCCCTCCACGGTTTCACAGCGCGTCGGCCGTGAACCTGTCTTTTGCGATCGGCAGTGTCGCGCTATTTTTGATCCTCATCTTTCACTTGAGGAGACAGAACGCAGTGAAATGCGAGACAGTCGTTCGACAGCTGCAGGAGAAAGGCGAGGGCACGGAGAAAGGTGGCTGGGACTCGCCAGAGGAGCGCCGCCGGCTGGGCGATCGACACCCCCGGTTCATCTACACGCTGTGATAAAAGTCGAATTAAGTTCTAAATGTGGCTGTTTGGTTGCCTCTCTCTGTCTGCCTCTCCCGCGTGTCCCCACTCGATACGATATTCCTGATGATGTGGTGATTGGTATTGAATGACAGGTTGAATTTTCTTCAAATGGACGACTGTCCGATGATGCGCTTCGTTCAAATGCGTTTTTCAGGGCTTTGATTTCATTGCATCCGATCACGCTGGATCGTACTCTGTAAATAAGCGTAGTGTCCGATCATATCATGGCAAACAGATGTACAACTTCCAGCGATGAAGAACAGCATGTGCTTTGATTGGTTCAGGAAATTGCCGATTCATGCGATTCATGTGCATACCGTGGCGTCGTAAGATTGTGCGCGTGCAGCGAGCTAAAATCATAAACTAGCTAGGACACACCATGCGTGATAAATACAGATAAGACAAGAAGTGGAGACAACAGTCATGCATGTATAAATTCTTCCAGACATAAACCAGGAAACAGGGATAAAGAAGGTCACGGCTCATCCAAGTCGGAATCGTGAGACCCATTTTTCGCTCCTATTTTGATGACAGTCTCCTTCCGCTCGAACGGGAAAGCACTTGAGCCCCCCTCGTCCCGTGCTTGCCCATCCAGCTTGGGCATCTCCAAGCCGTCGAAATTCTGTCGCTCCTCCGTGATCGTCACCTGCATAGGATACGAATTCATTCCGTAAGAAGGATCGGCACGAACACCGATGCCCCTGCTGCGCCGCGTACGTGAGCTGTGCGACGTGAAGTATCGACCACTGAGACCACTGGAACCGTCTGCACTGGCCTGGTGTGATCCATTTGACAAGCTATTGCGGAAGCGAATTTGAAGGATTATGAGAACGAACGCGATTCCCTGTTGAGAGGCCAGACTGAAGTCAGAGTCTGACTGTAAATGATCGGGATATAGAACGACTCACCACGAGCGGGGTGCAGATATCCAAGGCTACATATTGGCCATTGGTTCCCGCGAGGTACGTAATTAACATTACAAGCACGCCTGACGCATACAAAGACCCGGACTGGATGATAATGCCCGCGACTGGCAGAACACTGCGCTGTACATTGGTCTCGCGACCCCTCGAAAAAATGCGATAGGCGATCGCCACTGCAAGTAATAGACCCCGACATAAAAGTTATGTGCAATGAGCGCGGCGTTCTTTTACAACGGATTCCAAATATTTACCTGTACTACTCGTGTTGGTGAGCATAGTCAACACGAACCAAGTTGTGATCCATGCATGACCGGTCACAAAAATGGCTGAACCTGGTGTTGATCTCGAAAACGACCATGGAATGATGATGCCTGTGACTTTATTCGCGGGAGCATGAGCGGTGTGAAAGAGATATGGTTAGTTTAGCTCGAGGAGATGAGAGCTCACCCAAACTGGCAATGATGAAAGGCCCGAAGACGGCTGGAATCCACTTTTTCTTGTCAAAGACGACATAGCATCTCCAGACCTGTGATCAAAAGAAGTTCAACCGCAGTAAGAACAGATCTGCGAGATGCTAGAAAGACCATCCAAAAGCTCGCACCATTACACCATCGCCCAAGAGCGTTTGCGCTCCGTAAATTGAAGTCTTCACTATTTGTAACGGATTAGAGAGCTTGCCGTAGTATACTACCGCGCCGTCCGAGGAAATGTCTTTCCAAAGTATGAATGCATCCATCGCACGCACGAGATCGACCGCAAGGTGCTTGAAAACCAGTCGTGTGAGTCCAGATAGTTCGAACTCAAGTTCGCAAATATATAAAACAAACTTACAGCCGCAGCCAGACACAGCATGATCGTTGAGATAGGTAGAAGAACTTGCCATTGGGAACGACTTGTCGTAGTACTCTGATGCAAGGCGAAGATAGCAACACCGAATAGAGCACAAAAGAGCCCTATTCATTCAGAAGATTTCGCCGATCAAAAACTGAACGTTATGAGGAGCGCGAAAGCCGAGATGAAGACGAACCGAAAAAAAAATGTCTCGAAGAACAGAGCGAGCAGCTCAGCTTTGTCGAGAGGTATGTCGCCCATATCGTAGCAGCTATTGATTGAAAGGGGCAAGCGCGTTCGCGGTCATCTGGTTATGCTGGAGCAGATATATGAATACTACATCAGATTTCCTTCATCATGTTGCCAGCGCCTAGCCGTCGCTTTCGCCAAATCTGCAGCACACGGTGCACGTGGTATTTAGTTTGAGTACGGACGGGAAAGAGAGGAGCAAAACCAAAAAGAGATATCGTTAATGCGACCGGGCGCAGAAATGTCGCGGCCTTCGTGTCGGGCCATCCAGATTTTTTTGACGTGTGTGAAACAGACCGATGGTAATGCGTAGCTTGTAGTCCCATAAACTCCACCGCTCCATACGCAATGCCCCGGGAATCCCGCTGCTCAGTCGATAATGCTACTGAGCGATTATAGGACAGATTGCCTGCCCACGACGGGCTTGACAGTCCGGAACTACAACATAGAATCATCCAAACCTCTTCAGGGATCAGAACTCAGAACTGTCATGACGGATAGCAGTTCATGAGGATAGTGTCAGAAAAGGTTAGATTGAACTGCAGAGACCGCTGGAAACTGATTCATCATTCCCTTGCTCGCCAAGTTATCGCACCGCCTCTGAGGTCAGAACTTCAAGCTCCGCTAGGTGCTTAATCTGGGGGATTTTATTACACTCGCCGTACGGTTTGGGAAAAGATCTGATCATCTACATCGGATTTGCGACTACAACCGCCGACTTCAGTCCTCAGAGTTACCATGCGGTCCAAATGCTACGTTTGGTTCACGATCCCCGAACTTCTACCTCGTTTTTGATTAATTATCTGTATCAAACTCTCTTGGATTGAAGAACCATCTGCATTTGGATTCAGAGCAATTGAGCTGGACCTGGGTCACCTAGTATTCGTTCTCCCACCCTCTCCTCCATTCGACCTATCGTGACTTGTGCATCGCGGCTCCTGTGATAATACGCTTCCTCCACGCTTGAGGCATAAAGTCGACGACTTCGGCTTGAATCTGGATCCCAACTCTGCCTTCTCCCCAATGGACACTTCCGAGTTCTTGCGCCCTCTTGACTGCAAGCATCCCGGTGACGAAAAGTCTTCCTATATGTTTGCTGTGAGTCCGATGCCATCGACGCTGATTTTTTCATCCCCCAACTCACTGCGATACCGCGTCTGTAGGTCAGCGAGCAGGAACTGAAACGGTGAGCACCAAATTCTCAATCTGGCCTCAAGATGCGATTTTTGGTGCCATGCAGACTTGATGAACAACATAACGGCATCACTCGCTACTTGGAAGGCAAGCTATCTCTCGCACCCCTAGACAAACCGCGAAAGATACTGGAAATGGGGTAAGTATCACCGGCAGGGTGCTTATGGGGTCGTCTCGTAGAAAATTATAACGATTGCTCCCTTCAGTGCAGGTACAGGTGCATGGTAAGTAATGTCCTTGCCGAAGACATATCGTCTCATCTGACTGTGCAGTGAATTACCAGGGCTATCCAAGCAGCGCTTCAGTATCCTGATGCCGAGGTATTGGCCGTCGACATGTCTCCGCTTCCATCACGGTTCGCTCCATTCTCCTCATAATAGTTTGTGTAATTTGACAACATGAGCCAGATATTTTCCCTCCAATGTCAAGTTCGAGCAGCTAGATTTATTGAACGAGTTTCCCTGGGAGAAAGAGAGCTTTGACGTTATCCATCTTCGCTTGGTGCTCTATCATGTCAGTTGTCTATTCATCTTCTTTATCATTTCACGTCGGAGTCTTACACCCGCTTGGGCAGATTCCTCACCCAGCTGACCTGATTCGTCGTGCGATTCCTCTCTTGAAGCCCCATGGATGGCTCCTCATCGAGGACACTTGCCTTATGTTCTTTCCTCACGCGAGCGGTCCTGCACAGCGGAAGCGCAATGAGATTACATCAGCATACATGGAGTCGAGAGACATCGACCCTCGGATTGGCTCGCACCTGGAGCACATTTTGCAGTCAAGCGGGGGTTTTAGCGACATTTTCGTCCACAAAGTGGAATTCACGCTGACGCCGCTTCCAGATGGCAAGTCCGTCCATCTGCTTGGTTCGTGCACCAATATTGATCGAAATCTCATAGACCCGGCTATCCGTCCATTAGCAGAGACGATGAGGAATTCAGTCGTTGGAGCTACGACACGTTCTCTGAGTGATGGACTTGTGGCTGCCGGGATGACTCCTGAGCTCCAGATTGCCTGGAAAGAAGAGATGGATGACCCGCGTTATGACCCAACCCAGCTTTTCTTTTTCACTTGGTCTCGCAAACATGCGTGAGTTTGCTTGATCTCGGTCATATCTCTCATCTCGCCTTCACATGTACGCTATAGAAGTACAGGTCAGTCAATGCGATTGACACATGATCATTACTGCAACAATGTGGAACAACAGCCCGTAGATGTGCACGAACTTGTGAAATCAAACCTTACATATACCGAAATATTTTCTTGGCCATTCCATGGCTTGGGGCCATGAGTCACAGCGGCAATTCGCATTGTTTCATTGGCGCCAATCGGACTCAAGTACTCACCATTCTGCTGCCTACACCGATTTTCAAACTTACCTGAGCCCGACCTCAGGAACAGTCTTCGACTGATGATAACTTATAACACCTGATTGATGCATGTGCATTTGCCTCCATCTTGGGATAATGGGCCGATCGCGCTCAAAGGCATACAGTAGGCATACTGTGCGTCTAAGATGCTCATAAGGTGACAAATTCTGGTGTAGATTGGATAGTCGTGTCCAATCATGGCGAGATCGTTACTTTCTGATTTCGCGGTGTTCACACCATCCTTCTTTACCAGGTGGAAGACACGTTGACGGCGCGATCCCACCGTTTGTTGCGCTGCAGCGCATCATGCAGTCTCAACGCGTCCTACAAGCTCAAAGTCCGGTAGATTGATTGAATTATTTGATTCTGGACTTCGCACCGAAAGCGATAGCGATGGGAGCGCATGGAGTCCTAGGTGCGTTTTCTTGTATTATTATCATCTCCTCCCTCATTCTATATTCAATTTGCGACATGCAGTGGCACACCCTATCTGTACGGTCTCGCGATCAGTGGCGAGCAGGGGATGGAAGAGGACTTGAGAGGATTTCTTGCTGATACGGAGATCATGATGGGTCTGAGTGGACACAGGAGCATCGAGGAGATCTGGGGAAACTACGATGAGATCCTGTACAAGTTAGATGTCGGTCAGCCCTGACGCGGTGACATATCTCATTCGTCCAAGGTAGAGTGGGTACATATTTGCACCGCTGCGTTCAGCAATGTGTCAGCTTCCGGTGACGGCTCTTCTGGAAGCTGGCTCTGTAGTCGAGGATGGGGCATACACACCATGCTCTCTCCAAGGTGCTTCTCGTCGACCTTGTCGACCTTCGTAGCACTGTTGCCCACCTTCTCGTTCTCGCCTATCTTTACTGGCATGCAAGCTTCATACACAATCTCCGCAAAATAGCAGGACATACGGCGTACACATCTCTCTTCCTTCCCGCACGATCTTCATAAACGCAGGTGTGTACGTCTCAAAACGTGAATATACACGTTAGAAAATACCCGGGATGAGCCTCTTGGGTGTCTTCTTCGCCCACTGCATCCACTCATCCCCAAAGCGATCCTTCATGAACTTGTCCTCCGTCACGGTCCTCCTGACCACAACCACTGAGGCCAAAATCATGGTGCCCACAGACAACACAAAATAAGTTTTGCCCAACACTGTATTTAACCATCCGCATTCCCTTAGCCAAGAGCCCTGACCCCACTGTATCATGGCCTCGCTCATCATTAGCATGATGAGCCCAGTATAGGCCGGATGGCGGACGAAAGCATAAGGACCATCGGTTATCAGGCGATGGCCGCTGCGGAGGGAGAGCTGGAAAGTGAACAGACGGCCCATGATGCGGTAGCATGCGAAGCGCAGCTGTGAGCTGCCAAGGGCAAGTGCGGATCCGAGAAGGAAGGACGGCGTGATATTGATGCGAGAAACGCCGCGGCTGTCAGGTTGGGAAAAGATGGAGAGAATTTGTTGGGAGAGGGCGTAATGGGGAGCATGGTGTGCAAGAATGAGCGAGGCCTCGATGAGACAGCTCACAGCATGAGTGATCTGTTGGAAGCGTCACCCGTAAGTCAGTAGTCGGTGCTGGGGAGGGAGAGGAAGTGTGAGTTACCTTGAAGAAAGCTGTGAATTGCTCTGCCCATTGCCCGAAAAATCTCTCGAGACCCGATGGTTTCACTTTCTCATCCCGTTTTGGGGATACTGCCGCACGTTTGGTATCAGAATTGAAGCCTGGATTACTCTAGTTCATGCCAACGTACCCGGAGGTGTATAAGCCTTCCCGAGAATGGGAGCCACGGCTAGAAGGATGGGCAGCTTTTGCAAGGACATGCTGCAGATGTTTGGATGAGAAATACTAGTTAGTTCTACGTGCAGCTCAGGCTCTCGGTGATCAATACCGTGTCGACTTTATAAATGTTCCCAGGCACTTTCTCCCGGACGAAGTGAAGCACTATACGGTCCCATGTACAGCCTTCAAGTGACATGTCTGGCTTCTACTGCTGCGCAAGATGACACAGTCAGAACATCAGAGCATCTTCTACACCATCTTTGATCGGTCTCGGCTGATATCCTGAGGTACGAAGCGTTGAAGGAAGTGTCTACAATCTGCGACTGGGAGACTAGTCCTTAACTGGAGAGCATGAGCTTCATTCCAAACTTGGTTGGCCCCAGATAAGATTCCGAGTCGTCGTCCAGCGCCACGGTGATGACGTGGTTCCCGGGGTCTGTTCGTCGATAAAGCAATATGAACGTATTATTTCCGAGAAGCGAAGACCGAGGGCTAGGCTTCTGACGCCGGTCGCATTCGGAATTGTCCGAGTGAAGGAAGGCGTGCTGCATCTCTCACCGCCGACGAACTCGCCCTGCCTCCCACTGGGCATATGTATGGTGCGCATGCATATTCAAGTCTATGCACCCCATCTCACTGATTCATCATGCGCCAGATGTGTGATGCCACAGGTACACGTATGAAGACAGTGAGTACATTGCCGTTCCCATTGCAAAACGAGATAAACATGTTATTTTTTGTTAGGCCGGACTCGTTACTTTTGGTTTCGTGGAGTCACGTTGCGATGGCTCACGTTCGCTTCCAGTTCTCTTCATGGCAACTACGGTCCTCACGAAGCGACATTCAGACACAGTCGGCGCCAGGCGAACCGCAGGCGTCTCAATAGAATTCAGATCTCACGAGCACTCCAAGTCCAAACACAAGCGGAAGCCGCTCCATGCACGATGCACAGGCAAGAATCTTTTTAAATCCGAGTCTCATGTTGCAGCGTCTTTTCTGCCCACTTTGGGTTTCTGCTTACTTTAGGTCTCGACAATGGATTCCAAGCACTTTCCAGACTCAGAAGACACCAAATTATCTTATCGACGGACGCTTCCACCCTTCTGATCCTATATCTGTATGGGGGCTATGAGTGCTGCAAGGAAGCTCCTCGCGTCAGCGAGTTCACTCGCGAGCCAAACGCCCACTCCTCAAACGTGCGTCTACCATTTATATCTCGAGTTCCAGCTCGCTGTAATAATGCTCCTTAATCGGTGTGGGACGAATACAGCTATTTATTGAGGATTGGGCAATTTCTGTGGCATTCGCGTAATCGAAAAGATGGCATCCCTCGTCATTTTGGATTCTTGCACTCGAATCTCGGATTCGTAAGTACAGAGATTCGGTATCACTCATACTCGAAGAACATACATGAAGTCCTTACATCTCAGCTTTAAATTCCTCTAGACCCGTCTCCAAGAAATTCTATACCTTGACGATGCGTAAACCCGCCCGCATTCTGTGACAATAACATCTGCACGATAGTCTGCAACCTGACAGGTTAGGTACGTACCTCAGTCTTTGAACTCGTCAAGGCCGGCATTCAGCAGAATGAGAATATTGACAGCTTGCAGATGCGACCGAATGCTTCCAAAGCCATAGTTTGGCAGCAGCTCGGAGCCTGGGAGACGCAGTTCCTGTCAGATTTCGGCCAAGGAGAGGAGCGGAGCACACACTGCTTCGGCGCCGTAGTTGTGATCAAGAGATGCGGTACTGGCGATGTTTGTATTATCTAGAAAGGTGTACATTAGAGCCGGGGAAGGTCAGGTCACGATCCGATGACGTACGGATGAGGATGCGGCAGCCCAGCTTCATGGCCTTACGAACATCCCTCAAGATCCTAACACAGGCGTCGGCTGGCCAATCGCGAACGATTTGGTGTATTCATGCCTTCATCGGCGTATTTTCGAGCATGACCGGCATGCAGACACAGACATGATGAATGTCCTGGTTTTTCATAGACTATTCTTGCAAAAATTCGAACGGAACGAAATCGATGAGCTTTTCTTCAATAGCGACTGGGTAGTGCTTCCTCCGGAGCTAAAATGAGATGGTATTCCTGAGAGTACCCGGAGATGGGAGGCTCTGTTAAAACCCGTCTGGATTGCTCTAAAACATCCGAGAGGTCTTACAAGGTCAGATGAAGATTTGAATACGCCTTTGCCAACTCGATCGACACTGTTCCAGCGCCGCCTCCAACGTCGCACACGGTTGTACCTTGAGGGAGGTTCGCCCATGGGTATTCTAAGGAGAGTTAGACGGGATACCGGTGAAGGAAGTTTAACGCATACGTTGGCGACAGCTCCGTGGCCTAATATATATGGGATGCCTACCATCGAACGCTGAAATTGCCGAACAATCTTTCAGACCGGTGTCCGCTGCAGGAGTAGATGTGTATTTTTCCCTCACTGGATGCAGGCTAGTATGTCGACCATCAGTGGATGCTGTTCCCAACAATTTAATGGAGTTACGTGTTGTGGAAACAGTCGAACATCGTGCCGTCAGGGATATCGTGCTTAATGCCATACGCGAATGATGACCGACGCGCATCGAATGAGGCGCCAAATTAGAGATCCACCAAAATATCGATGGGATACGGTGATGTTGTTGAACTCGTTGGTTCTGTTCTTGACCAGCGCAGAGGACGGATTGTCGTGACGCTTGAATGTGCATTGCTTCTGGACGATCGCTGATCACGTCCGCTATGTTCGCGTTCACAACGATGCGGATGCAGGCTACGTCGACCGTGGCCAAAGAGCGCTACCACAAAATATTCCAGCTCTGAATCGAAAACGACAGGGTGACTTGCGGTGAACATGGTGAGGGCCGGGGGCGTCAGCGTGGTGCAGAGCTGGTGACATGCGCCATCGAGCACACGAAGTGCTTTCTTCAAAGCAGTCGTGTCTTCAGGCAGCTGAGACTCTGTTGTCGTCTCGAGAGAGGGAATGTCGCATCCAGCGAGCTCATACTGACGGATTACGTCTTCGGTGGCAGACGTGATTTAGGATAGAAAGGCTATGCAGCTTATCTTTGTAGTACTCATGGCGAAACCTCACGCAAGCGATACTGCATTCGACCTGAAAGCGCAGTAAGTGCTATATGAAGCCTAAGGCCTAAAGACGAATACCTCTCATGGACCAGTGATTCCTGCAGGGGTTTGCCTGACAACCTTCCGACGGCCCTTTGGTGAAGATACATTATTCTAGCTGTCACAAGGGACTATGTAGATAATTCATACCTCCTAGCATTGCTGATCGAGCACTTGCGAGTCCATGAGCATCCCCGCCTCTCTCCAATTCATTCATCCGGCTGATTCGTGGGAGCCCGATGGGTGTTTTGCCGTGGCCAACTGTGAGCGGGGGACTGAATGGTTGGAAGATACCCTTGATGTCTACCAACGGGAACAGAGATTGAATGGATGGAAGTCTGGAAGACCCTTGATACAACATACTCGAGCGGTAGTTCGAACCAGAGTAGATCAAGTCTCTGAAGAGTCCGATCTGTGTCAGTGACCATCAAACTCCGACGAGATGCCGACGTTGGTGCCGACGGCACTGCTGGACAGTTACGATTCCCGAATAGGGAATCGTTCCTTAAGGGCTCTCCAACCAAGAACTCGTGACTTAAGGAAATAGATTCCCACGATAAGACAGGATGAAGTTGACCTCCTTTAATTTAATTTAAATCTATACGAAGGTCGAAAGCTCGACTCGACATAAGTAATCTGAGTATTTACCAGCTTCAATTTGCCGCTCCCTTCTCTTATGACTGACATAGCTCACCACCCGCAAGGCAAAATACAAGGCAATGTACTGTCCCCCACGTCGCCTGGTACAGCGAGGCCCTGCGGCGTAACTCGGATCTGTCTGTCCTCGAGGCAGCATGTGTTGCTCAACCCGCGGTCTATACGGACATATCGACCATCATATCATTCACGTCGTCCCGCAAGCTGGAGATCGCGGTCAAGGGCGGAGGTTGTCATTCCTCGACCTGGTCCAGTTCACAAGGAGGTGTCGCCATCGATCCATCGATCTTGAAGAAAGTTACGCTTTCCGCAGATACATCTACTGTTATTGTTCAGGGAGGTGCCAACTGGGGTGATGTCTACGAATTGGGTAGCAAGAGGGTTTCGAGGTCGTCGGCGCACCTCTATGGTTCGTCGGAGTCGGTGGTTCGCTTCTGGGTGGGGCATATGGTAATTTAACTGCCGAGCATGGATTGGGGTTAGACAACATGGTAGCGGCAAAAGTCGTTCTCGCCGATGGTCGCATCATCGACACCGGCGTCACGAAAGAGCCTGACCTGTTCTGGGCCATAAGTACGAGGTGCGGCTTGAACGATGCAAATCGTTTTTGTCTCCNACTGAATGATATGTTTGAAGGTGGCGGATGCCAGTTTGGTATCNTTGTTGAATTCNTGCTGAGAACCTTTCCTTCACCTGGTCCGTCAACAATCGGTTCTTTGGTGTACTCAGGAACNGTATTCCCCGATGTACTCAAGGTCATCCAAGTATGGTACATCTCCCCATGTGCTACTTCTGGCTCTCATGAACGTCCTGACAGGAATTCGTGACGACCGCGACCGTGCATGAGAAAGTGGGTCTCATGTTCACTCGTCCGGCCCCTCATTTCCAAGTNAGTCCGACCTTGCTACAATTTTATCTATGTTCTCAACTCATTCGCTTTAGCCAANGGTTGTCGTCACACCTTGGATCNCTGNNGCCACCACTCGCTCTACNGCAAATATTTTGGCACCATTCCGCTCCGATATAGCTCCTCTTATCGATAAAGTAACTTCAGCTCCAGATCAACTNATTGTCTCTCACGCGTCCGACGCGGCGCTTTCTTCNGCTCCACGTCGTCTTATCNTCCGAGGAGTACCGTTCATTGACCTGTGGACCGATATGNTGATGGNGGTTTGGACGCGCTGGTGCAAATTCACAGAAGAAAATGAAGATGCGAGGNGGAGCATGGTTATTNGGGACACCCGCAAGTCAGAGAAAGTCGCGGAAGTGAGAAGGGAGGACACAGCATTTTCCGTCCGATACCCTCACTATTCTGTCGCCATCCAAGGACGGTATGCTGATGTCATGCTTGCTGGCAATCGACCAAGTTCACACATTGTATACAGGAACTCGCGTCCTGAGACAGACGAAGTGTCCCGGGCTTTTGTCACATCCACCGCTGCCTTTATCCGTCAGACGAACATTCAGAAGACGGGACACGATCTGGGCCTGTTGCTTAACATGGCACAAGGCGATGAGCCAGCCGAGGCCGTCTTTGGCCTCAATCTCGCGAAACTCAGGAAGTTAAAGGCGAAATATGACCCTGAGAGGATGTGGACGAAGGGATTTGTTATAGACTCCGACGTCGAAGAATCCAAAGCAGAGAGTATTTAATATGGACTCTCCACCCAGATGTCGAGTCTAGGCGTTGGTCTGTGTGTATACTTNGAGCATATGCCTTGACGTGTTGTGCTTGTACGTAAGGACGAGCGATTGTGTTGACATGCTGTAGCCTNCAGTNCCTCCTACCCCACTGTGCGTTGTTGAATCATGGTCTCTGTTCTCATTCGAANTTCTGCCTTGNTTCTAGATTCCTGTGTTGCGTCGNGCACCTCCGTCCTGCTGACATGATCTGGAAGCTCTGCTTGCCCACTCGGGAAGGCGCAGTCGGAAGCGGCCTTCGTCCATTCCAATNTGCATATCAAGATTTCCGCAGTCTATGCACATGTGCTGGCATATGAAGTGGCNTCCCACATGTTGCACGCAGCAAGGTCNCTCCAACAACAACAACACTTATANCCCCCAAGGCNAAGCATTGTCTACNCATTCAATGTCTGATNCTGTTCAAGTAGACTATACGGTATGCACGACTCGCGCCGCCGTCGTTGAAGCCATCCGTACATTGCGCACCAAACCTCAAGTCGTGGTNCACTGCGTGGGCAAGTCTATCGGCACTCCCGAGGGTGNACTCTCTCTTCTCTGCATCTGCACACCCAGCCTCAAACAAAATGCATCACNCCATGTATTCCTGATCGACATCTGCGCNCTCAGAAAGTCCTCTTCGAGACGTGCGATGGTCAACATACAGGCATTCCTNGGNCGCAAGGGCACGACGAAGGTCATGTGGGATGGTCGGATGGACTCCATAGAGATCTTTACCNNGTTCGGAGTTCGTCTGCAGTCTGTCCTANATCTGCAACTCGCGGAGNTCTTGTCACGGTTCTCNAGTATCTCTGGAGAGGGCGAGGCGGCCCGNATCGACAGACTNTCACGTCTGCAATTCGGGAAAGATTTCACACAACAACACTTGGAGCTGCTGGAGGGAACTCACTCGTTGCTGGGNCTCCAGACTTGTTTGGATGAAGAGGGATTTAGCGNTTNGAGACTAATGCGAAANGGTACGTATTAGTAAGTTATATNNCCAATTTTCGTTTTACAATGACACGCTGCTGTCGCCTCAGNCAAAACTGTAGAAATGCTTCGCCTACATGGTGATGCGGTTTGGTTGAAACNCCCGCTNCCTTCTGANTTACTCCNACATGCCGCGACCGACGTCTGCATCATCGGCCGTCTGTATTTGCGCTTCCGCACGGTTGGGGTCATACCTCACTCAGACCCTNATAGGNTCCGGATTCTCCTGAGCCNGTGCGACCGCTACGTCTCTCGGCGCGGNNTCTATGAGCTGGTCACNGAAGACGATCCGTTCNGTCCAAAAAGACGTGTTNNTGATAGATGCTTTGGCGGAGCCAGATCGCGTCAGAGATAGACGTTGTNTGTCCTGCAAGATGTTTCTACCNGAGACCTGTTTCGATTCNTCAGGGCNGCCAGAGAGGATGAGAAGGGCCCACTGTNGTCTGTGCGAAGCCNTCGCGATNAAACATCGAATTGTGATGGAGAAGNTNTGGNTTTGGGANTACACGTATCTACNACAGAGACCCTGGCAGGACAGGTGAGTGGTCTACNACAATNCAACGANTATTNTGAANTCAANNNTAGCAGNCNTTCGCACAAGTCCTTCACTGTGGCNCCAAGCCGGTAAGGTATGGCACAGATCNNCNGCGGANTGGACTTGAGATCGAGGCAGAGTGAGTCCGTTGGAGCATATGGCAGGTTGGGGCTCGATGGAGTGGCGGCGGTAAGGTGATTGAGAGTAGACANANNATTGAAANCAGCNCTNCTGNCNGCGAATGATCAGNCGCAGGACGGCGGGCCCGAGGCNTTNTTTCTACATTTNTTGTTTTCTTGCTTGCAANGCATTCTCATTCGACCTCACTTCGTACCAAACCNATAACTGTCNTGGTACAAANTAGTACNGTCATNNTAGTCNCAGCTTAGGTATTGTATNGTGCACGCTTCCTTCAAAANCATTGANANAGANATTGTCTCAAANGACTGNAGCGTGCCTNGGTGTACTTCNATTTCATTACTCCTCAACCGNCCAGGATTCCNGTGGGAGTAGCGGTCAAGAATGGCTCGCCNGCGAAATNAAAANCGAGGAACCGATTGGNGCAAGNATTGAAATATAGATAGNTATCGGTGGTCNTGGATGCTCAAGCACGAGGAGCGCCGCATGGCGCTATAAGAATGTTCAAAGCGGAGATGTAAAATGGCGAGCGGGAGACTGTCACAGCAAACCCGACGCGAAAGAGAAGCAAAAAAGAGGAGGACGGGCAACGGAACTGTTCCAATGCGCGAAAAGCTGTCAGTCAGATGGTGCACAATTTGAGAGTAATTTAGGAGAGCAAGCCCGCCGAGCTGGGTACAAAGAAACCATATGCCATTGCGCATGCTCAGATTCAACAAGGTCCTTCCCCCAAGGACTTGGTTAACCAGAAGGTGCAACAGAGCTGGGGAAGTCCCTGACGAGGAACCGTGAGTCCTACCGATGATTTCTTGGAAAAGTTAATGTGTGATCGATGGAGTGGGTGTTCTGAGTGGTAGCCTGACAATGAGGTTGAGAGTTTCAGAGAGATGCTGATCCGTAACCCTGCACAGTGCAAGCAAAGACTTACGTTCAAGCAAGCCACCCGTCACGATGATAAAGATAACGCAACCCGACCAATCATGGAAATATCTATGAGAACGCGAGCAATGGTTTGAAACGTTCACTGACGGTCTGAACCAAGCAATGAGGTGTCAAACAGTCTGTGCAGATAGGTTGGGTCTGCGTAGTCGAAGCGAGACGGCGGAGAGAGCGGACAACTGACATATAGATGACAAAATGACCCACGGAGGTAATGTGGATGAAGAGGTAAACTGGCGGGTTCTCAGGGGCGGATGGCATGTAGATCGTCGCGATTCAAGTCCGCTCGAACAGCCACCCTGGGAAAAAAGCGAGTATCACGACTGCTTTTTGCGACTCGAATAAGCACCTTCTCGCCTCGTCGCCCGTCTACAAAATTCACGGACGTGATGGAACGGGTGATGGCTGGCACCATATATATTGCATGATCCTCTTCGCCGATGAGGGTACAGACTCCGTCCAAGTGAGAACCGGGCGCACCGCTGAAGGTTCGACATGCGAAGACAAGATTCGGATATTGAGGGACAAGAACACACAGAGACGGGAAGCGCGCCATCCTCGATCATCTCTTAAACCGTATCCAGGCCTGCCTTCGGCTGAGATAAATTAGAGACCTACGTTCATCGGAAGGATGCAAAGCCAGCTTCTGCAAGCGACAGACTCCGACAGTCATTTGAGAAGAACGGACCGTCAAATTCCAATTTTCATTTACTCCTACTCACCTTGCGACAACAGCGTTTCAACTTGGGCATTCCTGTCGACATTGTCTATCGCCATATGTACAAAACATCGTCCGGCGCCATCTGTTCGAAAAATTCACCACTGGCTGCCAAGAGGGAAAACGAACTGCCACAAACACGGCCGAATAAACTGAGCGCCATCGCGCACAAGGCGTCGCAAGCCATGGCTAGGACTCCGGTAACGAACACTCTTCGTCACCAGGTATAAGCTTCCCCGCTGACCTTTTCTTTCCTCCAAAGGACTCTGACGCAGATATCGGTGCGGATATAGATCTATACGAAGCCGCCGCCATCTATGTGCAGGCATATCGACAGGCCAAGTACATGAATATATCGACTGATTCGTCTCTTACCGGCGCGTTGGAGGACAAACCCCTTCTCGCTCGCAGACCTTGCAATACAACGTTGGACAGGGAAATCTCATCGTCAGAAGAAAAGAACCAGCAGAAGCGGATGAAGAGGTCAAGGAAACAGATTTCAGATGAAGATAGCGACGACGGCGGTGACGACTTGCCGGAGGGCGAAGGCTGCGGCGATGAAGGTAATGACGATCACTCACCCTTGCTAAAAGGAAGGAGAGTCGACGATACCAAGACTGTAGAGCTGGACAAAGGGGGGTCATCCGCTGCTTTCCAACAAGCGGAAGGCGAGGCCCCTATACCAACAAACGATGCATTGCAGGACGGCAGGCTCGAGGTATTCTTCCTCGAGCCTTTGCCAGTGCCCCAGACTGCACTGTTGTCGGTGCAAGGGCCAAGCCACCAACCGTTTTTCAATGACGGTAAATGTGAACCATGCATCCGATACTGGAGCAATGGGACCGCGGACTGGCACGAACCTATCTGGTGGACCACAGGTGACAATTGCCCGCATCCAGTGTTATGGCACTATGAGGGCAGCGTAATGGATGCGGCGCTGGCGCACAGCAGAAGCTAACTGCACGCTGCCAGTTGTTCTGTGCATATAAGTCGTGGAGGGCAGATGATGGTGGTGGTGGCAGATGGGAGGACGAGGGAAAAGATGCATGTCGGGGGTGGTGCTGGGGCGACTGACGAGATTTTAAGCGAGGAGTACGCACCTGATCCTTTTGTTCTCTTCATTCTTTTGTTCCCCCCACTAACAGTTGATTGCCTTTACGTTCTGCGGTTCTGTGCGTTGCGCCCGCTTATTGATAGCAGCAATGTGCATTCTCCTTCACCCAAGCTCGTGCAGGTCCCGTAACAATTGTGGTGAGTAAATTTCAGGGATAGATATCTCACCTTATTGTATGTCAATGTGCGCGCTCTGACCACGTACTCGTGCATCTCATCCCAGATCCTAGCTCCCCTCGTGCTTCTCACCGCATCTCGACTCGTCTGAACTTTCAGAATTGCTTTCTTCGATTGGTAGGTTTGTCCATGAACAACCTGGTATCCGATGGTGAAAGGAAGAATTCTAGTTGCCAATGATGGGGTCGAGGGAGACTGGGCGAGTAAGAAGAGGATGAAGCACTTTGCCTTACGATTCGGAGATCACGTCATGACAACTCGAGCAATTCGCAATTCGCATTGCGGCACTCCGCGTTCCCCTCTGTTCTCCTTCGCTCCTTGTGCGACTAATAACTCTCAACCATGTTCAGCCTCCAATGTCATATCTTCTTCGAAAGTACAGCTTCATTCCCCACAATCCCACCATGCTTCGATGAGTTCCCACTTGGTTTTGGGTCTCCAACGTTCCCGCCGAACGAAATCGTCTTCAGTTCATGCTCTTCTGACAACTTAAATATGCTGACAACTGACCTCCAACGAGAACAGCATTCGTCAACTCTCTCAGCCATCATGCATCATGCTCCATGAGTTTCACAGACATCTGACAACACAAAGTGTCTGCACGATGCTAGATCTTATCAGTCACACGCATTGGGCCCGTTCGGACGCATCGTCGTACCGTGGCATCGAATACCCGTCTCCAGTTTCTCTTCCTCTTTGAAAGTTTCTTTTCCTATTGAAGAATTCCGGAAACAACTAATCATTCATTCTTGACCGGTTGCGATATTATATATGTACCTGGTGTCCCAAGAATGTACGAAAGCATGTGACGAATCACTCATTTGTATCTGCGTCATAGGCACACGTCCAAGGAGGAGTTCTGGACAGTGGAAATGGAAATGGGATGGGAGAAGTCTGCCAGTGACATACATATTTTCTTGTCTGAATTCAAATCGTGACGAGCCCAGGTGAGTGACATCTTTGAATCAGGACAGTTGCGAGGTGAGCGAAGCAAACCATGAGCCGAAGAGTATGCAGTTGAGGTCTGTCTACCTTGGAACAACCTAAATATGTTCACCCAGTCTCCAACATAGGTCTCCACTGATTCGCGACGTTATACGCATTCACAGTCGCCGTATTCTACAGACAGCCGCGCGCGTTGCGAATTCTCATGACACACTTGTCTCACTTCTACACAGACCCTACTCAGCTCGCCGGAACTCCTGTTCTGTTCCTCGACACAAGGTAATCCGACCACCTCACCTTCCGAGTCCACCACCAAAACGTTGTGACCGGACCTGGCCACATACTGAATATCTTGCCCCCTGTGCCAACGCGGTACCAAGAACTACATTGGGTGAAGACGGACTCGGCGAGGCGGCGTTGGATATGGCCATTGTAGGACTCCGATGCGTGTACGGTAGGCTCTACAGAGGCGAACTGGTTGTCGATGACGGGCTTGATGACTTTCAGGGCGTAATTGACCTGTTGCATGCCGCAAATTGGAAAAGTCACGGCGATTAGGACGATAATTTCGGGAGGACAGGAGATAGTCGAAGGAATGAATGTACCTGCGTTTCCTCAAGGAACGTGAGAGATGCGTGCCCTGAAGCTGCATTTGGTCCTGAAAAAGACAGTCAGTTACAGTTTGAATTCACTTGAATGTTTCTACTGACCTGCTATCATGATAAAATTAGGAAACCCTGGAAGCGTTGTCCCGAGGTAGGCCGTGGGACAGCCCTGAGAGGCCCAGTATTCCTCAACAGTTTGTCCCGTCCTTCCACGAATGGGAATCGGGTACTTGTCC